>JAOTRA010000009.1:7529522-7540189 GCA_026260255.1 Pseudolaguvia tuberculata | reverse complement strand
TAGATAGATAGATAGATAGATAGATAGATAGATAGATAGATAGATAGATAGATAGATAGATAGATAGATAGATGGATTATTGAAGAATGGATGGACGGGTAGGTTGGTGGTTAGATATGTAGGTCCATGTATGGATGGATGGATGGACGGACGGATATGTTGGTAGGTGTGTGGGTCGGTAAGTGGATGGACGAATGGATAGACGGATGGATTGATGGATAGATGCATTAATGGATGCATGGATGGAAGGACAGACAGATCGACTGAACAATATAAATGTGTTAAAATTTATTACAGATATAACCATTTCTATAAATTTTGCATTTGCAGTAAAAAAAAAAAAAGAACAGAAAATGTCATGTTTAGTGATTTTTTTTTTAACCAGCTTACTTAAAAATGACTTGTTGGCTATTTTACATTCTTACTTTTAGGCTGTTATTATGGAAATAATTTTACTACCAGGCTGTTTTAAAGCTTTGATGTTTAAATGTCAAATCAAAACTATAACTAACTGTAAGATGAGAGTTAGTTGCTCATGTTATATGGGGTTTCATAAACTACATAATTTCTTAGAACATTGGCCTCCTAGAACACGATGGCTTTGTTTTCATTCACTGTCTCTGGTTGTAGCAATGTAGCAGAGGCATGCCATAATCTGTAGAGGAAAACACAATCTTTTCTACCTTATGTAAGCTTGCCCGACACAATATTGATGGTGGCCATTTTTCACCTGGCGGCCCTTCTGCTTTCTCCACATAGGCCAAGGTTAATTAGCAGTCATTAAAAGAGCAGTATTGAGTTTCTTCTGCTGGCAGTAGGAGGGATGGCATGAAAAATGAAGGAATAGACAACTTGCCTGAGGGGGTGGAGGAGGGGTTAGAATGCAGTCAGACTCCTTCAAGTACCCTTCAACTCACTTGATTAACACTGTCACAAATCAGCAATGGTAGAGAAGCGCTGCACGATCTACTGCTACCTAAATGTTATCACAATATTGGAAAACTGCGACACCGATAACTGTTGGCTGAAATATGTAATAAATACATAAATGAGCCCTTAAACATGGCAACAATTGGTTTGTTCATGTTGCTATTATCCTGAAACAAAATCTTAGTCTTTCAACACCTGGTGGGAGTTTATAGCAAAGATCGTTGTATGTAGCAATATTATTATTGCTAATATGTGCAACATGAAGCTGAAGTCTTTTATTCTTATTTTTATTGACGCTCAGTCATAAAGAAATATTTCACTAACTGTCCTACCATGTAGACAACAGATATAAACTTAATTTGAATTGCTATTTTGTAGAATCGTCAGTATACATAGATGTTCAGTCCGGGCACTTGTTGTTTAAAAGCTGATTTGGTTTAGACTACCATAGCCTATAGCCAGTAGTTAAAAAGTAAACAAACATTAAAAATTGTTGTGCTCTGTGGTAGCTAGGCATATGTTATTGAATGCAGTTTGGGTGTAGATTCTCATTTATGTGCCTTAACAATGTGATTCCAGTAGATAGGCAACACAATCTGGTGTAGCGAAACTGGTGAATTATTTTTTTCCATTAAGGTTCAATTCCATACCTTGGAAATTTCCGACGAATGTTAGGGGAGTTGCACTGGTCATGTCACTAGACCCAGAGTGCTGTTGTCACTAAATGTCAAAATTGAATTGAATGATAATTCTGTCACTCAACAAATCATATACAATTTGTCGACATTACACAAATGAATATAATAACTAACTAATCTGGAAAAGCATTTTTTTTTTTTTTACACAATTTTAATTTTGCAATGCTAACAAAGAAGGCTCTTGTCGGTCTTCTCCTGTTTACTATGTATCTCATGTGAGCATACATTTTCCAGGCAAGGCAAAATGGCTAAAGCAATTACTGCAAACTGCGCACTGTGAAAATATCACAGAATATTTCTCTCAGCAAAAGTAACATGATAATAAAAACTGGGTTACTTTAACATAAAAGTCAGAGCAGGGAAAAATGCAGTACTAAAAAAAAGTGTGAGAAGAATGGTCTCCATATAAAGAACAAGAACAATAGGATGCAATGCCATATATCGGCTGTGACCATTAGCTGTTAACAAAGTGGCAATGCAGTTCAACACTAGCTAGCAAAAGTTCACACGAATGTAGCTAACAAATGTTCATCATTTAAAATGACTTGTTTCAGAAATATAAACAAAGCAAAATAAAAAAAATAAATAGTTCATGCCATTTATCATTTTTAAAGGTCTGAAAACTGGCATCAACTGGTTGGTATCCCTAAAATTATAGACTCTGTAATTAACTAATCGCTAATTAACTAATTAACTAATGAACTTATAAGTAACACACACTATAATTGCCAAAAGTTTGTGGTCACCTGAGCATTGCAAACACTTGCGATTTCAAACCTCTTATTCCAGATTTATTCCCATTTTGTAATTTGGTTAAGTTGAAAACTTCTAGTAAGACTTTCCAATCTTTTGAATATGATCTCTTTATTCAGCTCCAACAGTACTTGGGAGATCAGACACTAACGTCTGGTAAGGAAGTCTGGAGTTCCAGTTCATCCCAAAGGTGTTGTTTACTCCAAAAATAACACTGCATGAGGGTTTTGTGCTTAGAGTCATTGTCATGCAGGTACAGTGTCTTTTAGTTCCAGTGAAGGAATAATGTAATGCTATAAAATTCTATAAACCTTCTAGACAACTGTGTGCTTCCAGATTAGTAGCAGTTTGGAGTGAAACCACATATGGATCTGATGGTCAGGTGATCACAAACATACAGTGTATTACAAAAAGCATTACTTTTCAGTGTTCCTATACACTAGGTTAAGGTTGTACAGCAAAACTGTACTTTTAGATATATTTTTTGTCATAGTCCAAATCAATTCTTTCTAGACCTCTGACCGCCATTAAACGTGTTTTTATTGCTTCCAGCAAACCCAACGACATGTTGAGTTTGTCCTAGTCGGACAATAACTGCATCATCAACTGTGCTGTATGAGACAAGATCATCCGTCAGGACACTCCACTAATGTGCTGTCAAGCCATTCCCCTTATCTCGCATACTTCCCTTAAACTGTCAAACAGAAAATGTATTACAGACGAATGAGACACAAGTGTCAAAGGTCTTGCAGGAGACTGGGCAATAGGAAAGAAAAGGTTTGGGGAGGGGTCTGGAATTTGTAACCGAGCCATACGTCAGATATAGCAGTACACATAAAACATGAGCGGTACTAGGTAATGAAAAGCAAAACAACTCGATAAATACTTTACATTTATATACTCATCATCGAAAGCAAGCTGTTTATTACTCAAGACGCACGAGTGATTAAATATATTCTCCATCACTGCATTAATATAATATAATAGAATATAATATATACTGTACGAATAGATCGTCGTTTATATATTGTGATGGGATTGATGTAGGCAGCGTGATGGATGAAGTTTAGCATGAGCCACTGTATTATTCATCCTCTGGATTTTAACTCGGGTGCCCTGAGAGCGACAGAGTGCTTATGGAGCGAGAGATCGTACTGCATCAATACACATTATAATGTTGAATTCTTTTCAGACTGGAAATGAAAACTCAAGCAAGGAAAAAAATGGGTGGGGAAGAAAAGGAGGAACTAAAGAGATTTAATAAATAGAGAGAGAGTATGCAGAGAGATGTGTTAAATAGCTTCAGTTTGGCCCCTTCCTCATACGATACTGTTCCAGCACTGATAAGAAGGAAAAGCTTGAGGGGAAAATTGTTCCCCTTCATTCAAAGCACAATTCTGGTTTATTATTGTCTTCCCATTTCGTTTATCTGTGGAAGGTAGCGCTGAAAGCAGAATGTCCTTTCTTGCATTTCAAAGTTTAAGGAACGTCACTGTTTGGAGTCAGACCCAAGGGAACGCCTGGTCATGCACTTTTAAATGCGTCAGTCTTGCGATGTGCTCAAACAGACTCGTTAAATGTGCTAGAGTGGATCTTCTGTCTTTGTGCACAATTGTAGACAAGCACCAAAGGGTCTATAATTTGTTGAAATGATATGACATGTGCATGTCCTTTTAGATGGTGATGGGCACTCTTGTACAATAATGTAATTTGATGGCTTTCCGGTAGATCTCAGCTCTGTGGGAGAGCAAATCATTGGTAAGTAGGAGAAAGATAACAAATATATGTTAAAGCATCGTTGATAGAATTTGAACCATGACTTGCTTGGACAGGATGAAAGATCAGACAACTTGATAAGTTGAAAACATGAAAGTTTTGTGACCTCGCGAGACCGGTCATTATCAGTTAATTTCCTTTTCCCTTTTCAGTCGATAATCTCATCTGAGTACTACAGTTTTGTACCTAAGAACTGCTGCCATAATCATAAAATCTGTTCTGAGTTAATGTTCTATATAACCTTTTTTAATATCTTGTAAAAGTTGAATGACTTTAAAGACTTTTAAGTGTGATGAACTAACAGTCTCTGCCAGATGGAGACTTATAATTACAGAGACTTAAGGCCTCAGCTGATGTTGCATATAATATAGTAGAGTGGAATGTACGTACATTCATTCATTCATTCATTCATTCATTCATTCATTCATTCATTCATTCATTCATTCATTCATCTTATTTCCAGCTTATTCCCTAATTCGGGGTCACGGGGCTCTGCTGGTGCCTATCCCAGCTGACATGGGGCAAGAGGCAGGAGGTACACCCTGGACAGGTCACCAGTCCATCGCAGTGGAATGTATATAATATAACAAAATACTGTAATGAAGACTAGCAAATTATAAATGTTGACCTACAATTTTGAAGTATACATCAAATCCACACTTTACTATTCCATTTATTATATGCGGAAGTAGCATAACGCAACGACTCGACACTTTTCTAGTGCTCTAAGAAGAAACATTGAAAAGCAACATTAACATTATTATCAAAATTAAAATTTGCGCTGCCCGGAAGTTGTATATGTCACATGACAATATCATTATGGCAGACGTAGTATGTTAAAATTTCATTCCTACCAGCTGTAGTAATACTATAAGAACATATTTGTTTAATAGTTTGCTGGGACTGAAAAGAAAAACTTGAAAATGTGATAAAGTTATGGTTTAAAATATATTTTAAATAGATGGAATATATCATATGAGTAAAGAATTAGACATACATGTCCTGAGGCTGAAGCCTGTTATTGCCTGTGGTTGGTTAGACCTTGCTGCGCAGTAGTCCCCCTGTAGGATGCTCGGGTGTGCTGCACTCTGAGGAGTTCTTGGCTTTGTCTTTGTTGTTGTTGGGCTCGTTGTCTTTGATGATGTCATACTGGCGACAAAAGAGAGCTATTACACCTATAAAAAAAGGAAAAATAAAAAGCAGTTCAAATCCAGTGAATTTTACATATGACTACAATGACATTTGCGTAAATTCTTTATAATTAATTCTTCATCACTCATCTAGTCAACCTTGTTTGAACAAAATACAGTTGACGATTGGAAGCTTTGTTAAAAGAACGTGGTTAGAGTATATTATTAAACTGAGTGATGAATAGTGTGTAGTTATAAGAAAAAAATAAAATGGACATCTGTTAAAAAATGTTGAATGTAAAGACAGCTTTTGGTTGTTTTTTTTTTGGAACCACAAATGTTTGTGTGGAACATTTATTCTGCATGGTTTCATACAATAGGTTAACATTTCAACTTAATGAAGGGTTTGATAATCAGACAGTTGAGTCAGGTAGTTGAGCAGGGAAAACACCAACACTGAACCACAGAGGATTATTCCTTTTCAGTGTCTGGGAAACAGGAAGACAGGTCATCAGGTTTTACTTGTCTGATTTCGACTTCACAGATAATGGAAAACCCCTGTGGTCCAATTAAAACCTACCAAAGAAACTCTGTCTCTGTCTATCCCTTTCTAACTGTTACTTTGTCTCTCTCATATCAACATTGCCAAAAGAACTCAGCAGTATAAATAGCATTCATTCATTCATTCATTCATTCATTCATTCATTCATTCATCTTCGAACCTGTTTATTCCCTAATTTGGCAGCGCAGGGGTCTGCTGGAACCCTATGCTAACCAATATGACAATGTAGCACAACAATTAGCAGTTGCTGTATTAGAATTTGTACATTTGTAACAATTTATGAACACAACATTGTACGATCGTCCAGAAGCCTCAATACCGTCTTGTATAATCTGATATTTTATTATTTACTATTGAACAAGTTCCTGTACCTTGTTCCCCAGTTCACCTTCTATTATCACATTCTTCTTTCCTTTCTTTCATTCACACATATTTATTCTGTGTTTCTGACTTTTATTCCTCTTTTCTCCATATCAAACCTTCACCTTTTCAGTTTTCCACCACCTGCTCTCAATAATAATCTAATCTGCAAAAACATCAGTGTCCAAAGTGATTCCTATCTGGCCTCATGAAAACCATTGCCATAGCAAACAAGACGTGGCTCAGAGGCAATCCCAGATGCAGTCCCACCTCCATATTGAGTTCTTTTGTCTGATCTCTCACATGCCTCCCCACCACCATGCTCCTCTCATACATATTATGCAACAATGACACACTTTTCAGCTACCCATGACTTCCTCATAAAATACCACAGCTCTTATCTCTGCTCATATGTTGTCTGCATGTCTACAAAGACACAATGGAGCTGTCCTGACCCTAATCTCAGATAGTCTCTATTGCATAATTAAATATTGTATTGTGTATGTTATTTTTTCTGGACAGGAAACCTTAACTACTTCCTCCCTAAAAATGAATGTAGGGTATATTTTTCTACTGGTTTAGTGTTAGAGAAAAAACACATTTGTCCATTGTCTCTTGAGAACAAAAAAGGTAGCCTACCTCTAGGTAGTCATGACCTCCTATAGAATTATGACAGCTGTTACAAATATACAGAATCTTGCCTTAGGGTGTCTCTGACTAGCAGTACTGAGCTCATTGCTACTACTACTACTACTACTACTACTACTACTGAGAAACAAATGAAAAATGTTGAAAGTTTTGGTGCAGATGTGTTACCTGCCCACATGACCAGGACCACTACTATGATGATCAGCTCCCCAGCCCTTAATTGTGCCTGGCCGACCTCCTTCATTGTTACATCATCTGAAAATGCACACACATAAACATCCTTACAAAGAGAGAAAAAAAGGGAACAGTGTTAGTAGTTTATTTTAGTAATATGACAAGTTCTGAATGAAGTTCTAAAATATTTTTGGCTTGTGGGAACTTTTTTTTCTATCGTCATATGCCAGATGTAAAATGACGTGTTTACTAATGACTAAGACTAATGAAAAGCTGAGGACTTTGATCCCGAGCTATGATCAGCCACTGGAAAGCAAATGGAAAGAAGACTTGCATCTCCTCTGTCTTGTCTTTTGAAGTTCTTACTTATATCTATAGCCCATTCATCTTGGCAGCAGAAGGGCCTAGTGGTAATTCGAAGCATATGTGAATTCCCCATTTTTGTTAGCCTCCGATGATCTCTGATGAAGACAGGCCAGTTGGATTGATGGAACAGAAAACAAACGATCTTTTAAATATTTTGAGGTTGTTTGGCCTTCAAAGCAGATCAAAGTTCAGACTGAAAAGCCACTTCACCTTGAAACAACAACCATATAGAAAAAAAGCTAATGCTCATTAGACACCCCCACCCCGTTATCCTCATGGCACCCTCCGAGGCGAATGTGTTTACTTGTGCTGCACTCGAATGCCTTGAACACCCAAAAGCTTCAAGTAAAACAGGACAGCGCCTGCTCGATTAGGAGAAAAAAAGCACTTATTCCATAATTCAGGGTTACGAGCGTCTGCCGGTGCTTACCCCAGCGCACATAAAGTGAGAGGCAGGGCACACCCTACACGGGTCGCCAGTCCATCGCAGGGCAACACACAGACATACATACAACCACTCACACACACATTCACTCCTATGGACATTTAAGAATCACCAATCGACCTAATGTGCAAGCTTTTGGACTGTGGGAGGAAACTAGAGTACCCAGAGGAAACCCCCACAAGCGAGGGGTGAACTCAGAAACAGAAAGATCCCCAACCGAATCGAATGCGGGACCTTCTTGTTGTGAAGCGACCGTACAAACCACTACGCCACCGCGCCACTTGTCAATAATTTCCGTTAGCTATAATTTATTGTGTTTTTCAGTCTAGATAAACTGTTAAAAAAACAGCTTATAGCCAAATTTAAAAATGGCTTCTGTATGCAAATGATAATGACTTAACTTATTATAAGCAACACAACACAGATGCTTATTTACACCCCAGGTTGTAATTAATTTTGAAAGGCACAAACAATTGTCACTTGTTCATCTATTATGCAGCCTACAGAAACTGTGCTTGTTGCTTGTACTACTTCTTCCTCTCCTTTCTCCTGGAGCTGTAACCATTTTGTATAACACACAGTCAGGATTGTTAGAAAATAACACAGGGTCAGAAATTCTCCGAAATGGAGGTATGAGTAAAGGAGAAGAAGGAGGAGGTGTGAGTCAAATGATATGGTTCACATTTCTAGCATTCGGTGGCACTAAGCTGATGATACTGTAACATACCTTTCTTTTCAGAGAATTTCCACCCCCTTACTTTAATGACTCTGCGTTGTTCTCCCAGCACAGCGTGAACCATATCTGACCTCTACCTAAAATATCAGCACTGATGTGTAATAAAATGACTGCCAAGAGTTTACCTGGATATCTGGGTCAGTGAATGTATTTGAAAACATAAACCCAGATAATATTATGAGTTGTTTGGAGACAACAATAAAGGCCACAGTAAAGGAATTTGTGTGTATTTTTTTTTATTTTTTTTTTAGCAAAGCTGTATACCTACTACCCTGCTGTGTTTTTATGCATAAATCAGTGTTAATGATCTTGCTGCAAACCATTTTCTGGTGCGCTTTTCATCATATGCTGACCCTCAGCCTCAATTTTTAATGCATGCAGTCGATATCTTATGTCTGGCATCTATAGAGTAATAAAATAGTGGATTTGTTTGGAGTGTTGGGATGAAACTGGCATATTTTAAATGACTTTACTCTTCACCAGCCGTGTAGCTGCATTTACATTTACATGTCTAGCATTTGGTGATTTTATTTATCCAATTGAGCACGAGGTGCAAAAGTAAAATGATGCCGAAAAGATCTGCATGCGGTTTTTGAAAGTTTACATGACCTCGTAAGCATAAAATAAATTTAAATGCGTATAAGTAAAGGTATTAATAATGTAACACGCTTAAAAAAAACACTTTTGTAAGTCTAAAATAAACTTGATATATAGAAATAAATATGATCTGTATTCTTCTGGCTTACATTGTTTCCGTATATAACATTTTTTGCACATAAAAAAAAACTTTTGCGAGCCTGTAGACAGCAATTTTGCAAGTGAAAGCAGTGGTGTAAAAATCTGCAAAATGGCTTGACTCTAGAATATGTAAAATAAAGCGATTGCAAAAGTGTAAACAACATGTTATGTATACAGGGTATAATTCTCTTCCTTCTTTGTTCCGCAATTGCAGTTTTGGCACGATTCTCTTACTAAGATTTGCAAGAGTGAGCAGGAAGGCAGGTCTTATTTCTTTGAACCAATCAAATAGCGTTCTTGTGGAAGGGCAGATGGTGGTAGATTTTGCTAAAAGGATGGATATGGCAGTGGAGAACACATATTTTAAAAAGAAGGAAGAGCATAGGGTGACGTATAAGAATGGAAGAAGTTGCACACAGGTGGACTATATTTTGTGCAGAAGAGGTAACCTGAAAGAGATTGGGGACTGTAAGGTGGTGGCAAAGGATAGTGTAGCTAAACAGCATCGGATGGTTGTCTATAGTATGGCTTTGGAAGTTAGGAAGAAAAAAAAGAAAGAAAGAAATCAGAAAAGAGAATAAGATGGTGGAAGCTGAAGGAGGAAGACTGTAGTGTGAGATTCAGGGAGGAGGTCAGTCAGGGTCATGGTTGTGGTGAGTTGTTGAATGATTCGGCAACGACTGCAGAAGTGATAAGGGAGACAGCTAAGAACGTACTTAGTGTGATATCTGGAAAAGGAACGGAAGACAAACAGAAAACAGAATTTGGATCGGCAGAGAGATGGGAAAAGTAGGCAGGAATATAAGGAGATGAGGCAGCAGGTGAAGTTGCAAAAGCTAAGGAAAAGGCGCATGAGGAGTTATATGAGAAATTGCACACTAAGGAGGGAGAAAGGGACGAAAAGGATGTACTGCAAGTTAGAGCAATAAAGGATACAAATGGAAATGTCTTGGCTAGTGAGGAGAGTGTGTTGAGAAGGTGAAGAGAGTATTTTGAGCAGCTGATGAATGAGGAGAATAAGAGGTTAAGAGGTACAGAAGGTTGGATGATGTGGAGATGTTAGAGCAGAAAGTGGATAGGATTAGTAAGGCAGAAGTAAGAGCAGTTATTAAGAGGATGAAGAGTGGATAGGCTGTTGGACCAGATGACATTGCAGTAGAATTGTGGAGATGTGCAGGAGAGATGGCTGTAGAGTATCTGACTAAATTGTTTAACAGGATTTTGGAAGGTGAGAGGATGCCTGAGGAATGGAGAAGGAGTGTTCTGGTACCAACTTTTAAGAATAAGGGAGATGTGCAAGCGTGCAGTAACTACAGGGGAATCAAGTTGATGAGTCACACCATGAAGTTAT
>JAOTRA010000009.1:7490811-7506159 GCA_026260255.1 Pseudolaguvia tuberculata | reverse complement strand
CACACACACACACACACACACACACACACACACACACACACACACACACACACACACACACACACACACACAAAGCAACTGGTGTAAAGCACTTTCCTATTAAAAACCTTATTAAATGTTATGTAGGCGTTTAGACACAGCAGCGCTGAGACACCTCAATCGCAGACTTCTCACCATGTCAGAATGTCATCACTGCGTTGTCTCTTTTCTTCTGAAGGCTTTATTTTAAAGATCATCCATCTGTACCATGTGACTTTTCTCACAATAAAGTTTTTGTCATTGTGGTAGTAGCAGCAGATTAATATTAGATATAACACATTTACTCCATTTTTAAAAAATGTATAATTTTTTTAGACCTATTGGAAATGTAATTGTGTTTATTATCAAATCTAAAACTTTAATAATTTGACATGCTCCAGTAAAGCGGTTGTTTTTTGAACCGACTTCAATGCTGCAGGCAGTCAAAACAATGTCCTAATTACCCGAATTGAGAGGCCAGGCTTAACCAAGTAGGGTCCTTTAATTTCACTAGAAACTCTGTTCATCTGACACTCTGCTTCTTGATTCTCTTTTTTAATTTTGTTTTTTGATGGTGCTATTGTGGATTGACACAGAAAATCCTTTGGTTTATTGACCGCACATGATTCATTGGGTGATTGCTTTTAAACAGTGTGACAGTAACCATAATCAAACAATAAACCATTCATTCATTTGTCTACTTGTGTCGGGGTGTCAGTATCAGGGTGTTATTAGCGCAGATTGATACTGACTATTCAGAGCATTTGTAAAAATAGCAGAGGATCGTGTGAATTAAAAAGACTTTAAATATATTGTTTTTATTGCCAAGCTAAATTATATAAACAACTGTAAATATATCAGCTATATATAGGATCAGCTATGGTGCAGCCAAGTCTCTCTCTCTTTCTCTCTCTGTGTATAATTATTATATATACACATATATGCAATGATTATAAATGTGTTATAAAAACCCATAGTTTATATTAAATCAAGTATTATCAAAAAATTATGTACAATACAGCAACTATGTATACTTAATTTACTGTTTAATTAGAGGTCTAATGTTTATGGACAATTATGGACATAAATCATTTTGGGAGGTAAACTTTAATACGGGCGACACGGTGGCGTTGTGGAGAGCACGGTTGCTTCAAAACAAGAAGGTCGTGGGTTCAATCCCCAGGCCGTGGATCTTTCTGTGCAGAGTTTGCAGGTTCTTTCCGTGCTTGCATGAGTTTCCCCCGGGTACTCAGGTTTCCTCCCACTGTCAAAAACATGCAGATTAGGTCGATTGGTGATTCTAAATTGTCCATAGGAGTGAATGTGTGTGTGAATGGTTGTACCAGGGTGTACCCCTGCCTCTCCCCCTATGTGAGCCGGGATATGCACCAGCAGACCCCTTTGACCCCGAATTAGGGAATAAGCAGGTAAGAAGATGAATGAATGAATAAAACTTTTATATCCATGTTTCCAGGTAAAATAAACATATTAAAAAGACATATCGGATAAAAACACTGCCCCGGGAACAGCTTATTATCTTTCTCTCTTGTGAGCTTATTGAGACTTTATTGGAATGTACCATTTAGCTCAGGTTTCCCAATGAAAGTATCTTTGTGTTCGTTTGATATCATTTTCCAGATATTATCCTGGCTGTAGTTATTGGGAAAAAATACTACACACATTTAAGCATCACAGATTCGTGTACATGTCAGATTTCTCTGAAGTTTGCTAATGCAAGTTGGCTTTTCATTCGCTGCTTCTGTAATGTTTTGATTTAAGGATGTTGCACCAACAGCACCTGCCCCCTTTTTATCTATATTGGCTGCTTTAGGCTGTGCACACTTCTCTTTGCTGTAATTAGAGGGCAGACAGTTTCTGGGTCTTATGCCTTCCTGCACAATTACAGGTCATGTTGTGGGCTTCTGCTTTTCTCTCACTAAACTCTTTCATCTGCTTCTAGACCTATGTTCTTTGGCTATTTCAGAAGAATTTCTTTTCTTCCTTGTAACAATTATCTGGAGTTTCAAGTAATCGGTTGTCGATGCTATTTACTTCAGTTTCATGCAGATCTCTGAAAAGTTTGTAAACACAGCGTGGGCAGTTAAAGCTGTTTGCCTCTGCCAGGCCTGTGGGGCATTGAGAGTGACGCTGCATGGCAGCGATGGTGGTAAATAATGGTAATTAGGTCATAGACACACCTCTGTGATTAAGGTCGCCTACATGGCCCTGTTTGTGTGTTAAACACACACCCTGCGAACATACACACTCCCAAAACTATAGCTAGGGATTGGGAAAAGGAAGGAAGAGGCAGATGTGCTAATCGGGAATACAGGAAACTGCACAGTGCAGGAAGATTGGCTACAGAGAGAGTGTGTTAAAAGTTGAAGGCATGAAGATGCATTAAGTGATTTTTTTTAGGTTACGTCACATGACATGATCTTTTATTTGTGCCATAAAGCATTATTAAATATGAATCAAACACTTGAGGGAAGCGGATGAGAGTTATGGAATGTCAACTGAAAGGAAACTGGAGCTATAAAAGATGATAGTGAAAGACTGATGGTGTGACACAAAATCTAGCCTGATAAACTAAAGTCCAGCTGAAAAAAAAATTATTCATTTATTTGAATCTTGAAGCATTACATTTACATTCCTCCCACTAAAACAACTCTTATTCAGAAAATTTTTTTTTTGATAAAGATCTGAGGCTGCCACTGGTGGCAGCGGTGTGGCCCCGGGGACTCAAATCGATTAGCAATTCAACACCATAACTACAGAGCTACCACCAAAAATAAGACTGTGAACAGATTGTTATCGACTAAAGATGGGGTTGTTAACACCAACCCATAAACTGCTATTGCACTAACTAAGTACAAATAAACACAAGCACATCATAACTGATTTCAATCTGTTTCTTATTAATGCGTTCTCATGTTTTTATTAATGCAATAGATGCATAGCTTAAAATCTATGGGCTAATTTTGGTCTGCTACACTGCATGCATTTGAAAATTTAAATCAGACTGGTAGGCCTGTGTTTACCAAAGCAAATATAGGAGAAATTAATTATCTTAGGGGCATAGATGAAGTAAATCCATGTCTCCCACAGCAGTAAATATTATTCCAGAGAGTAAAGTGTTGCCCACAATAAAGGCAACTTTATTTTCTTTCTGCACTCTGCTCATTATCCTATTTACCACCCCCTGTTTTGTCCACACTTTTTCAGCTTTTACCTCTGATAGTAGCACCTCTAATTCACTTTCTGTAAAGTTTTGTTTCTTGCTTTTGCCAAAGTGGTTTATTAAATGTTTAAATGAATTTATTTGAGGGAGTGAAGTTTTGTGCTTGTGCATGCGTGCTTAATATTTTTGTATTAATTCAACTCAAGTCTGTGTGTATGAAGCACTAGGTGGAACAGAAAATCAAACCTTGATCTGATTATATTTCTCATTGTTAAATTTACGTTACATTACCTTTATGACTCAGGGGCCCATTGATGATAGCTTTTTGCCTGTGGGAATAAAACTCACTGACCATCTTCTGACCAAAGAGCTACCTTCAAAGTCTATGAAGAGATTTTGATTTTGTGGTTGTACATGGAATCGATTACACAACACATCATATAGTGAAAGGTTTTCCTTTGCATATCCCACCTTGGAAGGTTGGGGTCAGAGCACATCTATAACACAGTGGAATAGGAATGGTTAAGTGACAGACCGGCATTAATAGTGCTTGAACCCAGTTCTTCCTGGTCTTTCTTGCTGCTGGTGGAGATTTTCAACTACTGTGCCTTAACCATTGCCCCTCTCTCGTGATTAACATTACATTTACTGCATTTGGCAGATGCCCTTATCTATTTGCCTTATATATCATCTGAGCGATAGGGGGTCAAGGGCCTTGCTCTGAAGCCCAACAGTAACTTGTTTTGGTTTCCATTGCGCTACCACTATAATTATTTTGAAAGATGCAGATGTCTCTGAAGCAGCTTTCAGGCAGCCAAAGAACGAATCAGCTGTTTGCATATTGTGCAAAAATAAATATATCTTTTTATTTATTTATTGGGTGTACAAGGCAATTTGTCCACACATCCTAATCTTGGATTTAATGTGCACAGTGAAGAGGATTGGACTGAGTTGGCAAAAGATCTTTTTGGAACTGATTAGTTTATTAGAAATACACAGCAGAGTGATCAGGAGAGTGATTGGTTCTGTCTCGTATGACAAGGGCTGAAGTTTATTACTTTGCTATCCATTATCTGCAATCTTTAATGGCCACAGACACACACCCTTCCAATCCCCAGCCCCCCACACACAAATACAGACACACAAATCACAACCTTTACCAGGGATGATTAAGAAAGTCTATTTATCATGCATCTGTACATATTTTATAGGGGCATTAATGAAGGTTGTACTTAATAGAGTCTAGCTTAGATCTATCTATCTATCTATCTATCTATCTATCTATCTATCTATCTATCTATCCATCTATCCATCTATCCATCTATCTATCTATCTATCTATCTATCTATCTATCTATCTATCTATCTATCCATTCATCCATCCATTCAGCAGTCTCTCTGTTTTTTTGTCAGTCTGTCCGTTTGTCTATAATGAGAGATAGCAGGAGATATAGAAGGAGATAGATACTGGTTGGCACAACCCATAACACTTCCTGCTTCAGGGGTTTTGCACCATATCTGATTCTATATATAACTGATAAATATTTATATAATTCAGCTTGGTAGTAAAAACATACCAAGAAGATTTATGTGAATTATTTAAATCACTCACTAGAAGGATCTTAAAAATGGCATTTGCTTAATAAGTGTTGAAAACAAACGACTGAAAGAGCTACAATTTACTAAACGGGTAAAATAAGAACTGAAGTAAATCAGGGAAATAAATCATTGCATTTTTATTCTTCTGCTATCTTTTCATGTGACGTTTGAGTACATCAATCTAAAGAGTGTTTTCCTTACAATGTTGCCACAAAGTTAATTGCAGGGCCGAGGACCGATACAGGTTCGTGGATCAATTGGTACCGGACCGCACAACAAATCATTATTTATTTCCGTTTGATTTATTATCTGGGCAAGAACAATCTTTTATTTTGAAATGAAATAGTGAATAGTGAAGAGACAGAAGAGTCTATGACTACCGAGAAAAAGAAAGTATTTAACAGACAATATCAGGAGTCAGACTTGAAATATAGATTTATGGTGACAGTTGATTCCCACACACCAAAACCCGCTCTGTATAATATGCGGTGACCGGATCTCTAATGAGGCAATGAAGCCTTGTTACTTACAACTTTATTTATGTTTATGTTATACTAATCTTCTGTTATTGGTTGGCGCAATGTTAAAGCTGCTAATAAAGTTGCGTACGAGTACACAGTGGATTCACCGTTATTATTATATTTACAATATAAACAATGCATTTACAACCCTGACCTGCTGTTCCAGCCTGACCCATGCTATGTTCTGTCACACTGTACAGGTATAAAATAAGGTGGAAAAAGCTTTCTGAAAGTATGAAGTTTAAATCTTAAAAGGATGTGATATGTTCCAACAATTTTGTTGTGATAGTGTATCCTTAATCAGAATCCTGCATTAAATATTTTATTCCGTTCCATGCCCAGACCTCTCTCGTTGGCTTCCAGTTATTGTTTATTTAGCTTTGTCCCATTTACTCGGATGTGTGTGGGGGGTAGATGTTTTCTACATGCTTTGGCTCGATTAAACCTGCCTTGTGGGATTCAGGGCTGTGCAGGGTTTTCCCATTTCGCTACACCACCAATCCGGGTCACTCATGCACCATCTGTCTTGACAGAATTACTGCAGAGTAACACAAGAAATCTTTTTCTCTTTCACCAGATTAAATATGAAATATAGGCCAGAAGAGATGTAGAGTAAAAGGGGCAAAAAGAGCCAGACAGAAACTTAGAGTCTGTCCTATGTCCTGACCTGGAGAGGATAAGGTCAGGTGAGACTCAGAGCAGTCAGAGACATTCTTCATTTATCAGCGAGAGACTAACATTTATCTCTTTATACAACTGAGGAATTGGGGGTTGAAGACCTTGCTCAGTGAGCCTGGTATCAATCTAACACCTAAACCAAAAGTTAATACGTGTAATAGTATGTACACATTAATATACATTAATATAGTGGCTTAGCGTTTAAGGCATTGAACTGATCTCAGAAAGACTGGGGTTAGATTCCCAGCTGTATCCAAAATGGCTGCTAAAGGAAAAATTTCTGTCTTTTCAACCTAACATGAATGGATGTTGTGAACTTTTTTTCTTTGTGTCACACGTGTATCACATATTTTGAAATGTGATGATGAAATTTTTAAATGTTACGAGTTCACTTTATGATTTATTGTGGCTTCCTTGTTGGCCTTTTGTAAAATCCAATTAAAAATCCCACTGAGTGTTAATACTGAATAAATAAATTTCGGTAGTGGTGGCAATTGTGAGGTTAATTCCCAAGTGCTTGGGTCCCTTGAGAAAGTCCCTTAATCACCATTTGCTTAATTGTATAAATAAATAAAGTATAATTTGCTTTGGATAAGGGTGTCTGCTGTGAATGTAAAAAAAATTTAAATAAATATAATATGGACCACATCATTGCTAACTTTTTTCAGCATATCTGACCATGTTTTATTCATTACATGCACTAGTGTCACCTTAGGACATGTATAGACCTTCTGTAGATGGAGGCTGGAGGTTGTCTGCTGAGTGAACATTACAGGTGTGATTCTAGAGGAATCAGCCGGATCCATAATGCAGTAGTCAGGTACTTTATTTATCAGGGAAAACGGGGCATGATGCAGGGCAACCAATATCCAAATCTTAATATCCAAATCTTAAGTCCAAGTCCAAAACCCAAAGTTCATAAATCCAAGTATCAATCCAAGTATATCAAGAAACACAGTGCTTGGTAAAGGCCTAGGGCAACAATACATCATATTGTACAACATACAATCATCGAGCGCCGGAGAACCTCCTGCTTATATAGGGAGCCCACGCCCAATTACCACAGCCAGGAAACACTCCATCAATATTCAGGCAAGGGCGCCCTCTCCAGGTGGTCCTCCGGAGTCGCAGTTCTTACAACAGGGGAATATATTTCTGAACTCTGTTGGAAAGCACAGAATTAAAAAAACCTTGTTTCGATTGTCATGGAAACACTCGCTCGTCTCAGGCATCTTCATGCTTTGTGCTGAGCGGCAGCTCATTTGAAGAGGCGCTGGCACAAAATGGCAGCATCTACCTTCCACATTTCTCGATGTAATCATGGCATTTTTAACCCAATTTGTTTGTTATCCTGTACATATGTTAGGACACAACCTTATGCCTACATTGTGTCGGGTGTCCTGCAACCAAAGAGTTGGAGGAAAGAGTACTAAAATATTAGTAAGACAGAAACCAAGATAAAAAAAAAAAAGATGAAAAAAAAAAGAAGAAGTACAGTCGATCAAAGGGACAAATAAACCTTTAGGACACTACCTGTCATCCCTAGCTATATGAGTGACAGGAAAACAGCTGGTGTGTAGATGTTTTAGATGTTTTTTTGTATTTCTCATCAGCCCATCCATATCTATTAAATGTAGAGAAATATTGTATCTTTTTGACAGAAAACAGTAATGTTTTAAAGATGCTTTTAAAGACAAAAAGGAGCAGGACTTTTAGTGTTATAGAGAGGCTTGGTGTGGTTGAGAAAATGTGCAGACGTGAAAAGAAAGTGAATAAAAATGAAGTCAAGAAATTACAATCTCAGGTATCAGGCAAGTGCCATGTTTTTATCAAAATCATGCCATGTTTTTTATCTTTAATCAGTGTTGATTATTTTTTTAAAGCATTTTTATTTTAAGCTATGTTTGTCACAGTGTGTCTTTATAGCCATATGTAATAAGCTTTTATTATAAACTCTTTTTCCAAATTTTAAAACCAGTTTTTCTCTTTTTTTACTGTCAAAATCTGCCAGGTGACGGCGGATGCAATGTGACTCCCAATGAGTTGCTCTGGCAACCTCCGGAACGTTCACCAGTGGCCATGGCAACGGCTGATGCCGATTACTGCCACGGAGCTTGGGTTATGTTTATGAGTGGATGGAGGTGGCTTGGTGTAGCTCATGTGTGTATCGGCACGTGTGTATGTGTGTGTGTGCACGCACTGGGAACATGTTGCGAAACATTTAGAGACATGCTATTTTTTCTCACAGGCAATTTGATTGAAGTTTGTTCCATTCTTAGGGACTTGGAGCGAGGACAAGTTCTGGAGACCTCAGGCATTTTTCCATTAATGCCACTATTCTAAAATGAAACTCTAAGGAGGAAAATATGGGCTGTGTATGTATGGACATCTAGGTTTGGAATAGAACTTTGTCCTAGAGGCTTGAAGCTTTTTGTATGTTATGATTTTTTATTTCATATAATAATACATATTTTAGGTGGCTCAAGGTGTAGAGGTTAGCATAGCCACCTCACAGCAGAAAGGTCCCGGACAAGGAGGCTTTCTCTTGGTGCTAGCTAATGTGTGTGTATGTGTGTGTGCATGTGTGTGTGTATGTGTGGTTGTTCGTTTCATGTGTGGCTCTGCGACGGAATGGCAATTTTTCCTGCCCATTGCCTTAGGTGCACTGGGATAGGTTCCAGGTGACCCCCGTGATCCCGAATTAGGGAATAAGTGAGTAAATGAATGAATGAATGAAGGAATGAATTAATGAAATGGTATAGTAACAAGCAGAAATATCACAAATATTCTTTGCTAGTCTACTGTTTACACTGATTCAATCATTGCATCAGTTTCATCTGCTGCTCAGAGCTTCAGGTTGATCCTGCTCTCAGGTTACATGGTCCATATGTTCTCAGTATGGCTTCTACATCCTTTAGTTTACTTCCTCCTCTTCCTCCTTCTTAAACATGCTGTGAGGTGGGCTAGTAAGAAAATAATGTCTTTAGAAGATTGAATCTAAAGTTGCTGTGTAATTAAAATTTAACCTATCTAAGATTAATGAACACCTTATATCCACAATAGCTGTTGAGCCTCATACAGAAGTAATAGAGAGAATTAAATGATACAGCAATAAAAAATAACTAGAAACCAATTTTATAATTTTGACCATCAGATTCATGTGTTTTTAACCATCCTATTACAGATTCACTATCTATGTTGCTATTAAAAATATCTACTGCGAGATCTAGCTTGAATGTGAGATTTTAGGCTTTATGCAGAACAGGTTTTTGAGTGATATCCAACCATAACATACTATGTCTTAATGGAGCTTAAGGGCTTTGTGCTCAGGTTTTTTGCCATGCTGGAACCGTATTGGAGTCTCTTAGTTCCAGTGAAAGGATAATGACGGTCAAGTGGACCACAAACCTTTGGCAATATATGGTATGTATTAATCATAAATGGAGTTTAATAATGAAAGAAAAGGCAACGGTGGGACAAAAGTAGTATGATTAACACAAAAAGTTGAAAAATGTACCAATCATTGATAGATAATAATACAATTATAAATAAATAAAAGATGAGACATAGGTGCAGTACCAGCCATGGCAACCTAAATCCAGTCATTTACATATATGGAAAGAATTGACATATTGACAAGATAACAGAAAAGAAATAACACAGAAAACATGTAGTTAAAAGCCCACAAAATATTTCCAAGAGTTTGGGAAGACCTGACCATATGGCATATGTAATTTTAAGATTTACTTCCTGTTTTTCTGTAAGATTAAGCTCTACTCTTCTAGTAAGTCTTTTCACTGCAATTTGGAGTTCAAATGTAAGATATGTGTTCATTCAGCTACAGCAGTATTAATAAGATTAGACACTAATGGAGGTCCATAGTGCAGTCAGAGTTCCAGTTCATTCCAAACGATCAGTGCTGATTAAAGACAGGGCTTCATAAGTTTTCATAACCATGTCTTTATGGAATTCAAAGTCTTTGTGCATAGGTGAATTATCATACTGAAAAGTGTTTAAGTCTCTTAGTTCCAGTGAAGGAGGAATATTGTAACACTACCACTTACAAAGACATTCTAGCCATTTTGGAGATTGGAGAGGAACCACATATGGCTTTGATGATGAGGCTCTTTTGGCAATATAATGTAATTCATGTAATTAATGTTTTGCTGTCTATAACTCAAAGTAGGTGGTAGCATAGTGGTTAAATTGCTAATTGGTAGATTAGGGCTTTGCATGAAGAGCGCCTGGAAAATGCCATGAATGTAACTCAGCAGATCAACTGCCTTTCTGTCTTTCTCTCGGTTCCTCTCTCACATCCCTCCACCACACACACAGGCATGAAAAAAAATCAGTAAAAGGTAGCTTACGGCAAACTTTAGGGGTGAACTAGCAGACAAATTACTTTTTAGGTTTAATATTCTAATATTCAATCCTCGCTAAAGTTTTATGTAATTGTCTACAAAGGCAAATTGTTGCTTGATTATGCAATTGACACGCTTTGTGATTGATCCATGATGTGAGTTGCAGACCTATGCATGTGAAATATTTGGCATAACATTAGTTCTAACCAAACAATACATTGCCCATGACTTACAGCTTGCAATTTACAGGGCAGCAGGAAGTTCTGGGAGAATATATGCCCTTTTACTTCAAATCAGCACACAGAACATTTGTATTGTGAACTTTTTGTAGACTACCAATTTAAGAGTATTTTTAGTCTCATGTGATCATCTGATTGCCCGGGAAACGAACCTGAGACCTTCTTGTTGAAAGGCGACCATGTTAACCATTCATCTTTTTACCTGTTTTTTTCCCTAGTTCGACGTCATGGGGGTCTGCTAGTGCCTATCCTAGCTCACATAGGGTGATAGGCAGGGGTACACCCTGGAAGGTTGCTAGTCCATCACAGGGCAACCCATAGACAAACAACCATTTACACGCACACACACACACATACACACACACACATTCACTCCTATGGACAGTTTTTAGAATCGCCAGTCAACCTAATCTACATGTTTTGAAACTGTGGGAGGAAACCAGACTACCCGGAGGAAACCCATGCAAACGTGGGGAGAGCATTCATACTCCGCACAGAAAGATCCCCGGGCCGGGAAACGAACCTGGGACCTTCTTGTGAGACAACCGTGCTAAACGTGCCGCCCTGCCACCCATTATCATTATTATTAATCATAATTATTGTATTATTATTTTTAAGTATTGTTAAATATAAGCTGAACGATTTGGTACTAAGAGTTTATGTATGATTATGTGTATAGAAAGGTATAGAAATCTTTCAGTGCAATCAAATATACTATCAAAACTTTTATTTTGTAAAAAAAAATATCATTAAATAAAAAACATTCAGACATTCATGTCAATGCTCAGCTACATTTCCTCATTAGTGTCATTGTGTAGAACATTGTTTAGGATATGCAGTAAAATGCTGACTTATCCTTTATGCAAAGTAACTAACACATAACATCTGATTCTGTTTATTCAATAATTAGTCTAATAAACACTGTCTGTCTCCTTGACTTATAGTAATCCAGCTGTGCTTGTGATTACACTGGTATTCTATTTTGCTGTATGGGTCTAATAACCCCACTATAAAACATCTGCCGCATTCCTAACTTACTTTTACTAAATCATCTTATCCTTTTCTTAAAACTAATTGAATATAGATTTTTTTTTTGCTTATTTTACAAGACTTTCCAATAATGAAGTTGGTGAACAGCTGTTTGCTCAAGAATACCTTGTATGTCTGATCCGGTTTGTCTGACACTGAAGGGAGAGGAGAAAGGCAAAAGGCCAGATGTCGTGTGTAAGCCCCGTCATATTAATTCATGCCATATGGTTTAGAGGTCAGTGTAGTTTCAGAAACTGAGCCAAGAGGGAACATTATACAGAGGGAAGGTATACATGTTCTTACTCCATAATCATTTGTATTAGCTCCTTGAATTCGGTATAAAACTAAACTTGTTTGCAGACATACTAAAATGCATTACAAACAAATTGGCTATTTTTAAAATTCAGTTAGTCCACCTAAAACAGGACTGACAAAGTTCAAAAGTTTGAATATTGTTGGTTTCATTCCCAAGTGCTGGGTCACTGAGCAAGGCCTTAACCATCAACTGCTCAGTTATATAAAACTGGAAGTCCCACTTTATAAGTGCATCTATCAAATGCTAGAAAGGTGTTTTTAGTTTTAAACATCATTTGTAATATATTCATGGGTGATATATCCCAGAATTCCATGATTATACAGAGCACAACATATAGTAAAATGTTCTTCCCATCTTAGTAAGCAACTTAGTACAGCATCCCTGGAGCAGAAAGGATTAAGGGTCTTGCTCAAGGACCCAACAGGGCAGACTTGAGCCCAGGTCTTCCTTGGCGGTGGTGGGGCTTGACTTAGTCTCCTTTTCAGCAACTCAGCACCTTAACCTTAACTGCAGAGGTGGTGTAAATGGTTAAGGTGCAAAGTTTATTAAAAGACCAAGTAGACTTGACAAATCTAGGCACCAGCAACTCAGGTACCCCCTGACATCATGGTAAACACTCAGGGAGACATGTTCTGCAACCTTTCACACAAAGGTTGAGCTAGCCATTGAGTGTTAGACCTCACAAGGGTCACAGACAGGGCTCTCTTCCTCCAGCAAGCAGCTGATGAGAACTCTCTCGGACAGGCGCATCAATAATACAAAAAAGCAACACCTTTGCCTTCACTCCAGATCTGCTCATACGGAAACTCCTGCACCAGGTTGGCAAAAGAGGAGGGCATGATAAAAGAAGGACAGAGAGAAGAAGCCATTGCAAAAAAAATTAAAAACAAATCCCAAAGGGCAGCCTGCAATAAATGTCCCTCCACATTAGGGGAAGTGGGTTTACGGAGCGAACACTGGCACCAGAACACAGGAACGACAAAACGAAGAGGCACAATCTTCTACTTGTCCCAGTCTAACCTTCATTCAAGATAAAAGACTTGTAAAAAAGTAGATAAACAAATAAATAAAATTATATCTGCTTTGTATATTATCCCTCTATTGTAGATGAATATCTGAAACCTCACCAGCCAGGATAAATAAATTAATCAAAAGCTACAGCTTGCCATTAGGAGCCCACGTTCTATAAACATGACTGAAATCGGTTGACAGCAGATGAGCAGAATTGAAAGAAGATCCCTTTTGCCTTATGGCATTAATCAATATCTGTCATGACAAACTGTTTTCCTCTAAGAGCCATCTCAAATATTCTTACACTGGCTTCATTTTCAGGACATTATAACAGCCTGGCAATCTGCAAAATCAGATGTAAAGCAAAAGATTGAAAAAAGAAATTAAAAATAGATAACAAATCTATAGAGAGAGAGATAGATAAGCAGTCCTGGGCTCTACATTGTGCGGAATGATGTCTTGTTGTCATGGTAGCGACATCATGCTTGTTTCCGTGGGAACAGTGATTCAAAACCTCCCCAACTAAATCCTGTTGCAGCTCGACTTAGACCCCCTTGGGAATGAAAAGAAGCAGAGGAAAAAAGGGATAAAGCGAGAATGGAAAAAGCAACAAAACAGCAAGGTGGGTCTCCAGCACAGTAAGTACCCCAGCGATGTTCTGGGGTATATTTATACCATACACATTTCATTGATCTTTTTGTAAAGTGCGTTCTTCACATGTGGAGCGTCCAGTGCTAAAAGAAGCAGGTATTGATATTAAAGCTTGCCTGCAGCACTCAACATAAGCATTTGAGCACAGGGAACATCTTCACTTCTTCATATCCATATTCATATCCTCCAAGGTCCCTCCCTGCCAGCCCAGCAACAGACATTTCAGTTCATGAGGCATTATTTAATTAAGTTTGCTTCATAATGAATTAATAAATGAGTGCTACTTTATCTTAATCAGAATCTTTAAATTCTATTAATCTGATTAGTACATGTCAAGAAAATATGGTTTACATAGTCACGGTTCTGTGTAACAGCAGCATCGTGATGACCAAATGGAACAGGAAGCTAATTAATTAGCCAGGTAATTCATTCCAGCACTGATTAAGAAACGCTAGGGAAGGTCCTTTATCTAGCCTGTCTGGCTTTTAACTAGAATCTAATTTACATTGTAACACACTAACCATGCTAACCAATAAAATGTGAGTAAGGGTAAAAGGCAATCAATATTATAATCCATAAAAAAACCATCAACTAGATCAAATCTGGAGATTTAAGTCTTTGGACCATGAAACATTCAGTAACCATTGTTCTCTCACTAAATGGAGGTAGCTCAGTAGTTGAGGTGTTAGATTGCTTAGTGGAAGATCGTGATCAAATTATTTTAAAAGAATTTTTTTCTAAGAAAGACTTTTAAAACCCAATTGTTCAGTTGTATAAAAAGGATATGTAAAAATATATAAAAATGTCAGTCACTCTGGATAAGGGTGTCTGTCAAATACTGTAAATGTAAATGGTAGCTAGCAGTAAACAAAATAACCTGTCACATACATTTTGTTTATGACTTGCCACAATAAGTGACTTTGTTTTCAACAATTGGGTATTGGGTACGAATTACAACATCAATGGTCATGAATTGGGGGTGGCGCGGTGGTGTAGTGGATAGCATGGTCGTCTCAATAAGAATGTCCTGGATTCGATTCACAGGCCGGAGATCTTTCTGTGTGGAGTTTGCATGTTTTCCCTGCGCTTGTGTGAGTTTCCTCCAGGTACTCTGGTTTCCTCCCACAGTCTAAAAAACACATGCAGATTAGGTGGATTGGTGATTAAATTGTCCATAGGAGTGAATGTGTGTGTGAGTGGTTGTTTGTCTATGTGTTGCCCTGAGATGGACTGGCGATCCGTCCAGGGTGTACCCCCGCCTCTCACCCAATGTGCGCTGGGATAGGTGCCGGCAGACTCCCATGATACCGAATTAGGGTATAAGTGGGTAAGAAGATGAATGATTGAATGAATGGTCATTAATCAACTGACAGTAATTAAAAACAACAGATTTTAGCCTAGTTTAATAGGTCACTAGGATTTTTTTCATATTTCAAAATCTTTTTGGACGACCAAATCGTTGCCAAAACCGCACACTGTAAACCCGGCTTTACGGTAACCAGTCGAAGACAGACTGTATGAAAGGGAAACTGAAACTGTCTTTGGCTTTGGCCATTTTTAACTCCCTATTCCAGGAACTTTTTCTTGCCCAGTCCCTCCCTGATACTTTCCATGTTCACTTTTCTCATCACTTAATCATTCAGACCTCAATTCTATATAAGAAACCAAATATGTCCTCCACCCCCTAATCTTTTCTCCTGTACCGGTTTCAGACTGATTTTTTTGTTGTTGTTGAGAAATATATA
>JAOTRA010000009.1:7446565-7457465 GCA_026260255.1 Pseudolaguvia tuberculata | reverse complement strand
TATAATTTGTTGCATGTGTGTTTTATCGACAGAGGCCACACAAAGCTAACGCCGAAGAGATGACCAAATATCACAGCGACGACTACATCAAATTCCTGCGCTCCATCCGCCCAGATAACATGTCTGAGTACAGCAAGCAGATGCAGAGATGTGAGTCTTTCAAGCATCTTAAACCTCTGCTCATATTAACAGTGAATCATTTCACATAAGGATCCAAGGCCTATTGATGGCATGCAATAAACCGAGATTTTTTTCACACTAACATTTGCCCAGTATAACCTTTCTTTTCTTTATAATATCCATTCATGTTTGTCTTTGTTAATAGTTTTTATTTAAATCAGAGTAGCTAAGTGATGCAGATGTAAACGAACAGGAAACTGCTTGTGCAAGTGTGTTGTATAATAAGAGTTAAGAAAAAACCCAATAAAGCAAGATGCATGAAGTGGCTGCAAGCAATAGTGTCAATAAAATTAAACAAATGTAAATATTTGATCACAACTTGGTTATAGATGGTCATCTTATCCAATAGTTGCTACAGTCCTGTTAGTGTTGGTTATTACAGAAAAGACAGCAACACTTTAAATTAGTTTCCTTAAATTAACTATTTTGCTGTGGTGGTTTAATATCTGCAGGCTCTGGATGTAATTAATTTCACAGCAATAAATTCAGCAGTAGCTCATGTGGTGATCAGATTTGAAAAATGTATAGACCTTCGACTGTCTCCTCGGTAACCGGTAAACCAACCCAACGATAAAGCCAAGCAACCCCTGTTGCCTTTTTATTTATAGCTAAATTGAGGTGTGAAATTGAATGTTTAATGAGGCATTGGTGTATAAGCTGCAAAGACACATGACTTACAGGCTTGTGACTTATCATCGTCGTATGTGCCAATTTAAAAATCACATGTACACTGTAGAAAAAAACTATACCATAATTGTCTTGGAAGATAATGTGCCATAGTTTATTTTTAATGTGCTGATTTTCTATTCTGTCCATAGTTAATGTTGGTGAAGATTGTCCTGTGTTTGACGGCCTGTTTGAGTTCTGTCAGCTTTCAACGGGTGGCTCTGTCGGTAAGAGGTTTAATTCATCTTTTTTTTTTACGGAATCCTTAAACACAGATAGCATGTTAATTCTAGCAGATGATTAAAGACTTTTTCTGTGTCCAGCGGGTGCAGTGAAATTAAACAAGCAGCAGACAGACATTGCCATTAACTGGGCAGGTGGCCTTCATCATGCTAAGAAGTCTGAGGCATCTGGTTTCTGCTATGTCAACGACATTGTGCTGGCCATCCTGGAACTGCTCAAGTATATCATAATCTCACTTTTCCTGAATGTTACGGTCATTATTGTAACTTTCAGCTTGTATTCTGTGTGATGCTAGTCAGAAAACTTGCAGCTTAATCAGGTTGTTATTTAGGCTATATTCTCAAACGAGCAGGTTGTGAAATTAATCCTTAGTAACTTTTTCTTGTTACATGATTGTCAATCTGATCTGTGCCACATGTATTGGAAATAGCTTTTAATGTAATTATTTTATATTATTTAACCAGGTACCATCAAAGAGTTCTGTACATTGATATCGACATCCACCATGGAGACGGAGTAGAGGAGGCCTTTTACACCACAGACCGTGTCATGACTGTTTCGTTCCATAAGTATGGAGAGTATTTTCCTGGCACAGGTGACCTTAGAGTAAGTAGTGTTTTTATAGATTGCTGGAACCTTAGCTGTTAAATTAGCAGTGTTGAGTCTTAATTTTTCCGCTTACAATGACTTTGGTTTTAGTGAAGCTAATATACAGTTTCTTGTAGGACATTGGTGCTGGAAAGGGCAAATACTACGCTGTAAACTATCCACTCAGGGATGGGATTGATGATGAGTCTTATGAAGCCATATTCAAACCTGTGAGTCATTTGCAAGAGTCATTTAATTGGCTTTAGCTGATGAATGTTACCTAATTAAAATTTTGGGGTTTTCAGATAATGGCCAAAGTGATGGAGATGTACCAGCCGAGTGCTGTAGTGCTTCAGTGTGGTGCTGACTCCCTGTCTGGGGATCGATTGGGCTGCTTCAATCTCACTATTAAAGGTCAATATCACAGACTAGTAATAGACTTCGGTTATTGTGTAGTATTTTGGGTGTTAACAGTGTTTTCATATGCTCTACAGGTCATGCTAAATGTGTGGAGTACATGAAGAGTTTTAACCTGCCTTTGCTCATGCTGGGTGGTGGAGGCTACACCATTAGGAATGTGGCTCGTTGTTGGACCTATGAGACAGCCGTCGCCCTGGACAGCACTATTCCAAATGGTACGTTTTGATTGTATTTGCTACCAAGTGTATATATCTAAAGCCTAACCCCAACAAATGGCTATTTCTGAACTGTAAACCGTCTATTTGTAGAACTTAAATCAAATGAACAGTTTCTTATTGATTCTTCAAATAAGAGTGAGTTAGTTCATTGTAGATCATGCTACATTGTATATAACGGGCCTTTCAAAATAGTAAAATTCAGACAGGTGCCATTTGGGTTTTTAGTAGCCTGAATTGAAATTAAATAGCCCACACATGAAACCCCAATGGCATGTATGTTTGCTGTGAGATTTCATGTGTCAGACTTGATCAAAATATCACACCTGTTATATATCTATAAAGCTTTATAGATATATATTTCTCTCTGTCAAAATGCATGGGTTGATCCATTGACCACATATGATAACTTGAATAAAGCTTAAAAGTTAAAGCTTTTCAATAAGAATTTGCACTGCTCTAATGCTGTCGGAAAGTTATGCCTGAATAGTGTCTATTATGCCTTTTTCAAATCTGTGTGGGAGCGGTAGGTCATCTAGGAACTGTTCATGTACCTATTTATTTATTTTTTGTACTAAGGCTACTCACCTCTCATACTGTTATTATATAATATGAAACTGCACAATTTCGGACAGTCTGGTTGAAATTATTTATACTTCCTGTATCGGGTCCAGTTCTGTTCTAATGTAATTTTTCTATCCCGATATAAGAGCTGCCATACAATGACTACTTTGAGTATTTCGGACCTGATTTCAAGCTCCACATTAGTCCCTCCAACATGACCAATCAGAACACAAATGACTACCTGGAAAAAATCAAGTGAGTTTGCTGATTTGTATTTTAGCTTGATGTGAGATCTCTGTCCCGATGTTTGATTAGATCTTTTCTTCGTCTGCAGGCAGCGTCTGTTTGAGAATCTGCGCATGCTGCCTCATGCTCCTGGTGTGCAAATGCAGGCGATCCCGGAGGATGCTGTGCAGGAGGACAGTGGAGACGAGGAGGACGACCCAGATAAACGCATCCCCAGTGAGTATTCAGTCATAGACAAGCTACTTTTCACATCACAACACTGCATGCTGAGAAACCAGGTTTTTTTTTCTATACAAGTGAAGCATTGGACTGACTGCAGAGCGACCAAAAACATTATACAGATTTTAGCATCAGAACAGAAAAATGGTCTGTGTTCTCAAGCGCTCATGTAGGATAAGAGGGTTCAATTGAATAACTTTTTCATTTTACAGATCCATGTATCCAGTTTCAACTGGAGTTAAATGGGGTAACATTCTAGTTTAACTTATCCTACAAGTGATTCTGCTCAGCAGTGTTTACTTGTCTGTAAACATCTGTAGCTGCAGTCAGTATTTGTTCTAAAACCATTTGGATGTGTTTCTTGTCCGCCAGTCCGTGCCAGCGATAAGCGGATAGCCTGTGATGAAGAGTTCTCCGATTCCGAGGATGAAGGACAAGGTGGCCGCCGAAACGCAGCCAACTTCAAGAAGACCAAGAGAGTGAAGACTGAAGAGGAAAAAGACGGAGAAGAGAAGAAAGGTGAGTGTTAAGTCTAACAAACGCAATCTCGCACATATTTTATAGTAAAATGAAATAAGCTTCAGTCTTATTCTCAGTAATGAATACACAATATAGATTATTTTACAGTGTAATAAGCAAGAGGCTTTTCTGGTGGTCTAATATACTGAGGATGGGGGTCAAAGAAGCCTTTGTAGTGACACTTTGTAGTGGTGTTTGTTTGACTCCACCTCGTCGTACAAGGCAGTATAAATATATGGCTTTCATCAAGCGTTGGTTGTTTGTTTGTTTTGCTCTCTTGTAGATGTTAAGGAGGAAGAGAAAACTCCAGAGGAGAAAATGGACACAAGAGGGTAAAACATTACTGCAGACTGACTGCTCATTTTACTATATTGAGATATTGCATGTTTTTTGTTTTGCTAATAATCTTTTTTTTTTTTTTTGTTTCCTCTGAAGGCCAAAAGAGGAGCTGAAAACAACCTGAGCATCCACAGCTGAACAGATACTTGAATTTGAGTCCAGTGTGTTGATGGCCTCCAACCTAAAGACTGTAAATTATTTTCTAAGGCTCCTTTTACTATTTGTATTCTTAATGGTGGTATAAAGGTTTTTTGCATTACTTATGTTAATGATGTAAGATGGATTTTTTTTTTTTATTCTTTTTTTTCTGCTTTGAACTATTGCTTTTTTTTTATTTTTGGTAGAACTTCAGTAGCACCTCATAGAAAACCTAAAGCAGTAGAGATGGTCATTAGCCATGTTTCACCTGAGCGACTTCACCTCTAAGTTATTTGACTTTGTGGACTTGAATACACAACACATACAATACATACACACACACACACACACAATAGTTTCTCATATTAGGTCTTGTCTGTTGTGGATGCTGCTCCCTGGTAGTGTCCTTTACCTCATTTTTAGAGAAACTCATTTGTTTTAATGTTTGTGGCTCCTGTGGCCCGGAAATAGCAGTTTTAGGATTTCCACTGCTCTGTGGTGACTTGTGTCCATATTATGCTTTTTTGGTAAAATAAATAAAGAGAATCTGATCTCATTATGACTAATGCTTTTCATTAATACACAGATTTTAATTCTTGCATTTTATACAGGAACTGCAGTGCTTCATTTAGCTGCTGTTTAACTACAGGGACAATTACATGACATGTTATGTAATAACACGCCTCTCCTGTGGAATCATGGGATATTCGTCAATCTAGGATCCACCCATTTGGACATTGCTTCCTGTTTTAGATAAATGGTTGGATGCAGTCTATCATTTTTAAGTGTAAATCATGTCTGATCCAAATTTACATGAGCAGGTAAAAGTTTTCAGCAATATCTTTTTTTGTAAGTGAAACTTTTTCATTTGGAAAGATGGGGAGAAAAGTTCTTTTGGGGAGAACAAGATCTGTGTCCAAGCCCTACAACTACCTGTGTTAGTTATTGAGCAAGACCCTAACACCCCTCTGCTCACAACCTTCCTACAGAGGATATTCAGAGAAATACATTATCTCTGTATGTTGTGGGCAAATATCTGTTCCTCCTTTTATTTAAAGCACAGGCTGAATGGGAACATCGCACCAGCATGAGTTGATTTGTTTTGTTTTCATTATCAGCTTTTTATTCCAGTCAATCACCCAGAGCCGGGAATGTAATGCACAAGACCCCAAACTGTGGAACTGTTTATTTAGAATGTAATTTAGTTAAATACTTTAGAAACATTCCTGCCATCAACTACAAACGCTTTTAGAGTGTAAAAAACAGATGGAATCTGAGACTGTTCAAATCCTGTGAGATTCTGATGTTGAATCTGGTTTTAGGCTTCCAGCTCAAAGTCAAAGTAATGAGGGTCGAAGTAATGAATTCTGACGTATCCGTCCTCACCTCCGCTGCTGTAACTGCGAGACAGTAAATTATAAACAGGTTTAAGAACATTAAGACCAAAAGACCTTTTAACAAATCAAACATTTAAATGTGGTGGTGTAAAAAAAATGATAGCAATGTCTCTCTAATGATATCCTCCTCTTTGCACAATGGTGGGCAAAATAAGGGCATCTCCACCTTGTTATATGATCTATACCAAAGGTGTCAAACTCAGTTCCTGGAGGGCCGGTGTCCTGCAGACTTTAGCTCCAACTTGGCACAACACAATTACCTCTATATGTCAAGTATACCTAGCAAGGTCTTGATTATTTGGTTTGATTAGGGTTGGAGCGAAACTCTGCAGGACACTGGCCCGCCAGGGCCGGAGTTCGACACCCCTGATCTATACTATATTGCCCAAGGTTTGTGGTCACCTGACAATCCGTCTCCGGATCCAAACTCTTGCTACAAATATAGAAGCACACAGTTTGTCTACGATGTTTGTCTGTTGTAGCATTAAACTTTTCCTTTATTGGAACTAAGACTCCATCACTGTTCCAGCATGACAATGACCCCTGACCTCCATAATCACATGCTGTGTTATTACCATAGTGAAAAATTACCAGCGTTCATTTCAGTGTAAACTGGAATGGCGACTGCACCCCAGACCTCCTTACCCGACAGTGTCTGATCCCACCAATACTGTTGGAGCTGAATGAAGAGAGAACTCACATGCAAGCTTCATACTGGAGTGAAAAGTTACTAGAATAGTGGAGCTTAGTAGTGTGGGGGAGGGGGGGGGGCATGTATTTGTGATGCTCAGGTGACCACAGACGTCTGGCATTAATTACAGTAGATATTGTGTTCCATTTATTCATTATTCTGGTTAGGGTTTTTTTTTTTTTTTTCAACATGTACCTTCTAGACTGAAAGAAGGAAAAAAATACCTTTTGCCATCTGGGTGAAACGCCACACAGTTGATGGGGCCGAAATGCCCTTTCACTCGTCCAAACTCTTCTTCATAGGCTGCATGGAAAAACCTGTAAAAGGGAAGGGGGAAAAAATAAATAAAAACCCAGTATGATCCTGGTTTAATAAATCTAGTTCCTTTAGTACGGAACAAAAATCAATACTAACTTTAAATTACATCATTCTGTTTTAAGTAGCTGTTAGTAAACTTTTTTTTTTTTTATAAGGAAGGACTTTGACTTATTTTTGTCTATTTTGCTTGAGCAGCTGATGATTAAGGGCCTTGCTGGCAGGGACGGCAGTGACAGTTTGACAGGGCCGAGAGTTGAACATATCTTTAATTCAGCATAGACACCTTAACCACTAAACTGCCAATTCCTTATTCTACCTTGCTACCTAGAGGAACACTGCATCTTGTGTGCATTTGTGTGTGTTTGTACCAACCTGGCTTCAAATTTGCCAATCCTTGTGGAAGTGGTTGTGACCTCCATGGCTTCCTGACCTCCTCCCATAACCACCTGGACACAAACAGCAGTAGAACGAACACCAGTCCGATTAGAGTGGATTTGTTTGTTAGAAATTAGCTTTACAAAACACATCACATAACTAAAGCATGTTGCCATGTATTATAAAAGATAATAAACATACCTGTTAAGTAAATGCATCCAATTCACACTTTCTTTTGCTAACTTTATGATACGCTGGAAACCAGGCATGCGATATGGTCACATGATAAGAAAACAACTCTGAGATAAACTTAAGTTTGCCATACATAGACTATAAGATCAATCATTTTAAGGATCCGAAAATCCCCAATTACACACATCTTACAGTTTGGCATTTGGCGGACACTCTTATCCAGAGCAACTTACATTTGGTTTGCTGAAGGGCCCACAGTGGTTGTTTGGTGGAGGTGGGAATCGAACTTCAGTCTTTCTGGTGTCAATCAAACACCTTAATCACTAGGCTAGCACTTCTTACATCTTAGGATACATTTACATAGTGGAAAACTATATAAGGTAGGTAGGAGAACAACAAAATAATCTTACATGGTCCATGATAGGTGAGATGGCAGCAGAGTTCACTGGTCGCTCGGTCTTAAAGGTTTTTATGTGTTCTAGCGTTGACGAATCAAACAGCTGTAAGGAAAAAGACAAGGAGTCAGCTGAAGAGCTCACAAATGCACAAAAGTGGATTAAATGTCACACCTTAGCTGCGCAGTCTTTGGAGGCGGTGATGACAGAGGTGAGGTCTACTGATGTCTGGATGTCGTTGATTTGCTTTGTGTGCTCCTTTACTTTGATCAGAATATCACCAGACTACAAACACACATAAACCCACACAGGGTTATCAAATTGCCCCAGAGCAGACATTCTGTTAATTTGATCATACCCAATACTGAAAAACACTGAATGTGAAAAAATGAACCTTGGCGCTAAACTGGTTGATTTCTCCATTTTCATGTCCTGCGATTACAAACTCTCCCAGTGGCCCCCACACCGCACTTGTTATCTTTGACTCGCTGCATGGCACCGACAAGTAAGACTGGTTGTCCTCTAAAAGGGCAAAAAGAAAAGCATAGTTAATGGGGGGGAAAAAACAGATGGGACCTCCTGAAGCTTGTATAAACAGGACAGGGAGTTCAAGGATTAGAACTGTATGTGCTTAAGCATTTAAATTTATCTGTAAAGCACTTTTAATAAAGACATCGGCAGGTGTCTGTGCTAAGCTAAAACAAACTGGCTAACTTCTGCTTCCTGGAGAATAAACTGGACAGCATCCGACTCCAGCAAACTACCACCACTGCCTGAGTTTAGTGACTGCTGTGTTTTTTTTCCCGAAGACATGGCAGCTGTCCGGGCGCCAGTAAGCCAACATCAACACAAAACGCAGAACGGTGTAAGAACTGACTGTTGTTAATTGTCAGTGGAGTTTGTGTTGTTGACTTTATGTCCTGCACTTGTTTTGTCTTGTATGTGGCACCATGGTCATTACATTATTTCCTATATTTTGTGACCCAAAATTAGGAAATAAACGTGTAAGAAGATGAATGCATGCATGTATGTGTCAGGTGAACCCGCAGTCTGCGCTTTATTCCTAGTTTTGCATCAGCTGCTCTAAACCTTACCGATTTGTTGGGGGTCTCGCAGATCGAAGAAGTTCAGGTAGCACTGGTAGCCCATTTGTTTGTCTGTGGAGAACATGATGATGTTGCCGCTGAAGTCGAAACCACACGTCCTCACTGCAGAGTTGGTGTCGAGCACAGCCAGCTGTTTACCTGAACAAGAACATTTAATCAGGGTTAGACTAATCAAATTCAAGAATTCAAGTGAACTCGAATAACAGAACATGAAGGCTGATGTTTTATCAACTGTGGAAGGCAAGGTTGTTCATGTGATTATAAAACAAACCGCTGGACCTGATTGACTCACCTGTCTCACAGTCCCAGAGTCTGCAGCTGTTATCAGCAGATCCGGTCAACACATGCTTTGTATCCCCTACAGCTTATTAAGGCAAACAGAGTACAGAGTGTTTGTGTGTGTGTGTGCGAACATTGTACGTAAGAAAATAGAGGATACAGTTTACAGTTTGGCAGACGCTCTAATCCAAAGCGACTTACATTTGGTCTCTTTTTTACAACTGAGCAATAGTGGGTTAAGGGCCTTGCTCAAGGGCCCAGTGGTTGCTTGGTGGAGGTGGTAATCAGACCCCGGTCTTTCTGGTATTAGTCCAACACCTTAAACACTAGGCAACCACTTCCCACATGACAATATGAACTAGCCACTTGCCCACTCAGACAATTATCTTTTTGATGAGAGCTGCAACGCCAGCGTCAGGACAGAGAGCGATAGAGACCAGCTGTGGGCGTGACTACAGCTATAAGTGATGCAAATGTAAGACACCTTGGTGCTCTCGCGTCTGTCACACTCTCACGTCCAGTCTCTCTATTGCTGTCTGCCTCTTTATTGATGGCTGTCTATTGCTGCCCACTCCCCTTTTCTCTATGAACATTTAAATATGAAGTGTAAGTGAAGGATACAGTCCACATCCACACACCAAACAGCTCCAGTGTGACCGTTGTAAGTGCCGAGTCTCTCCCCGTTGACAGAGTACCACACGTTGACAAACTGAGAGGGGAAAAAAAAGAACTTCAGGTATCTGAATTTGCAGATGTAGCATTTTATTTTGTTCTTAGAACTATTCATTCATTCCCTAATTCAGGATCACATGGGTCTGCTGGAGCCTATCCCAGTGCACACAAGGCAAAAGGCAAGGGTACACCCTGGACAGGTAGTCAGTCCATTTCAGTAGAATGTACTACATGACGGATATCAAAATAGGAACTTTTTTGAAAGAAAAGTTAGTGTTGGCTTTACATGAGTCACTCAGTTCGGTAGCAATTATATATTAATGTTCCATATGTTCAGTATGTAAGAGGTAAAATGTATACAAGCATATCAGTGTTTTATTTGTCATCAGCCTGTAATCAGGAATAAACTGGCACATGGTACCTGGTCCTTGGCGACAGAGAACAGCAGGTCTCCCTCTCTATTGTACTTGATCTGAGTGATGGACCTCTCATGGCCCTGCAGGAGGATGGGTTTCTGCACAAAGCAAACAGAAAAGGGTTAAACAATTACCAATAGTAAGAAAGTGATGGATATACATTCATCTTCGTGATTGATTGGTTCCAGTTCTAAACTATGTAAGTAAACATACATCCTACATATAAACATTTACTGTAAAGACTTGAAATAACCGTAAATAAGAACATTGTTGTACTTTTCCATTGGGACACACGCGCTAAATAGAATGAAACGGCCGTTAGAATAGGGGAACGAGCGGGCGGTTCACTTGCACCCGTAGTTCTAGTATTAGCAACACCGGACAAATTCTTTCATCAGCCAACACTTACATATTTACACCCACTTAGATGACTTAAATTAACAAATAATATTAAATAGCACCCACCATGTTTACTTATTTTAGGAAAGCTTCTTTTATTGGGCTAAAGGCGATGTATCTTCATATACGCGTGCTACCGAGCGCCGGAATAAAACGGAAAAGAATTTTTTGCTACTTCCGGGTGTTCCGAAATAACGAGATGACGTAAACATACCGTTTCACACAAACGTTCCGGATGAAACAAACGAGCCAAACAAGGCTACAATAGTAAATCAAAGGATCCTTCTCGCTCTATATATTTACCACCACATCAAATATAACAT
>JAOTRA010000009.1:7400619-7440437 GCA_026260255.1 Pseudolaguvia tuberculata | reverse complement strand
CCCCAATCTCTTTCAGGTTACCTCTCCTGCACAAAATATAGTCCACCTGTGTGCAACTTCTTCCACTCTTATACGTTGTCAGGGTTAATAGATGAAAATCCAAATGTTGAGATATAACTCGAAAGTGAGAATTTTGTATACTACATTTTAGTTAATGTGGCATTTCCAGGCTTGGATTAGACTCACATTGGCATAGAAATGAAACCAAATTCAGTACAGGACAATAAATATGGTACACCAGCAATGATGGGAATAATGTTGTTCTAAATAAATCGAGTTATTATTTTCCTTTATTTAATAATGAGTAATTAAACTACTTTTTCAAATGTTATAACATAATTACTGTTACTGACAATAAAATGTAGCATTACTATAAATAAAGCTCTTAAGCAGTTATATTCGAGTAGACTCTCAGCCATAAAACTTACAACAGCGCAAATTTATTTTAAGAGTGCAATGTAGCCACCAGGACCCATATTTTTCACACCACCGTCGTTTCTCTGACAAGATAGTAGTGTTCATCATATGCGTACTGCAGAATCCACCAGAAAGTCATAGATTATCTGGGAGATGTTTGTTTTGATACTTTTAAACTAAACCTAAAAGTTTCTCTAAAAGCAGTCTACAATTCTGCAGCAAACAAAACAGTTGATTAAAAGAGCCACTTGAGCGTATGGACAAGATCCTGTATGTTTGCTACACCTTCTCTAGCTCAACTTTTGTTTAGCAATGTCTGACTCATGCATGTCCTCTTTCACATCCTTTTATCTGTGGGCCTGTGTGCATGTTTAAAAATAGATATGAAACTGTACTTAAGAGAAAATATGCAGTAAAGGAAGTGGTTTTAGAGTTGACATTGACTTGTTGAAATACCTAGAGCAGCTCATGTACTTTCCTCTGTTGCCGTATAGACCTCAATACGTATTGGTAGTGGGGATATGGAGGTTTAAGCACGGCATTCACAAATTTTAAACCAGCAGTGCCCGAGTAAAAGACATACAGCAGATGTTAATAATGTATACTATCATAAGCCAGAAAACCTTTACAAATGCACTTTAATGGTAATAAGCATTCAGTGGCTATGACCTGTGATGTCTACTGAAGTTGTAAACTTTTATTTGCCGCAACTGTTCAACTGATAAATAGCCAAGCGTAGTGGTTAGCACAGTTGCCTCACAACAAGAAGGTTCTGGGTTCAATTGCCAGACAAGGAGTTTTTCTTTGTGGAGTTTGTATGTTTTCCCTGTGCTTGAGTGGGTTTTCTCCGGGTACTCTGTCCAAAAACATGTACATTAGGATAACTCTAAATTGTGGCTGGGATAGGCTCCAGCAAACGCCTTATATTTTTTTTTTTACACAATAGTGTATCAATAGTCTGAACTCTATCATTGGTACATATGTAAATTATGTTTTTAACTTTTTTACATTAATGATATTTTGTTTTAAAACTGGTGTGTATCAAACGACTAGTTGTTGCTTTAGTCCAAAAGTCAGTGTTTACACAGGAGAAGCTCAAAGTTCAGTTCAAAAATATTCTGCATTTTCCATTAAAAACAAGCAAAAACGTCTGTTTAAAGTTCCCACGTCTAATGTGGTCAAATATTTCTTAAATAGATGCAACCACTCCCACCGTCCAGAAACATGCAGATTAGGTCAATTAGTGATTCTAAATTGTCCATAGGAGTGAATGTGTGTGGTTGTTTGTCTGTGTGTTGCCCTGTGATGGACTGGTGACCCGTCCAGAGTGTACACCTTCCTCTTGCCCTATGTGTTCGCTGTGATAGGTAACAGCAGACACCTGTGACCCCGAATTAGGGAATAAGCGGGTAAGAAGATGAATGAATGAATTAACCTATTGTGGTATAGTCAGAAAATTCTGTACAGTGTCCATTTAGATTTTAGCCCTTCAGAAAATTCAGTGTCAAAGTTTGTTTTTGTAAACAAATCTGCGTTTATATTTGTTGATGCAATCTGGAACATCTGTAAATAAAGCTAGACCACCGTTTCGTAATGTTGGGTACGAAGGAAAAAACTGTTTACAATACAGTCCCTGAAAAAAGCCTTTGTCGCTCATCTATTTTGTAGAAACACCTGCTATTAAGCTGACTTTTAATTACTCAATTGCTGTTAGAAATAGCACATTTGAAAAGCTTAAACCCTCCCAAATGATCTATAATGCACTGAAATAAACTAGTTTCACTGAAAAAAGGTTTATCATTTGATCAAGACAGAAAAGTCAAATTCTGGCAAGGCATAAGTTTTGTCACCTATACATACATAAATTGAACAAATTCACTGCAAATACAAAAATATGTCAGCAAATTAATTAGTGGTGCCCTTAAGATAAAAATTTTCCATGAGCCTGAAGAACTGCATCAATGCGTTTTGGCAAGGATTCATACAATTTATTGATGACTTAAGGAATAGCAAAGAAAGCAGTCTCGCATGCCTCTTAGAGTCAATATTTTTTGCTTTCGGCTTCTATGCTTCCTCTTTCATCATACCCAACATATGCTCAATGATGTTCATGTCTGGTGACTGGGCTGGCCAATCCTGGAACTTCTTGATGATCTTCACCTTGAGGAACTTCCCCTTTTTTATGGTTGGGAATATGAGGTAGCTAAGATTTCTTGCAATTCTAGACTATTGATGTTGCCTTCCACTGTGCAGATCGTACACCTCGATGTACTGGATGTAACCCCAGACCATAAGTTTTCCCTCACCAAATTCACTGTTTTCTGGGGGAATCTCTGATTCATGTGGGCTCCAGTATGTCTCCTGCAATATTTTTGGCGACTGGTGTAATGCAGAAGAAGATTCATTTGAAAAATCCACCTTCTGCCACTTTTCCAGCATCCATCCTTTTTGCAGGCTAAATTTTGTTTTGCGCTGGCTTCAGGAGGCCATTTTGAGACAGAATCTGACAAACTGTTCTGGTTGACACAGGAACTTCAGGTGATCAGGTCTCTTGGAGTTCTGCTGCAGTGGATATTGGGCTGGCCGGGGATTTTTGTGCCTTGAGCAGTTGTCTTGTGGGGTCCGCCTGACCTGTGCTTGTCAAAAATGTCTCCAGTATCTTCAAATCTTTTTTTTTTATGCTCTGTACTTAATGCTGAGGGACATTTGAAGGTGTCTGCCACATCAGCAGTGGATCAGGTCTTCAGCCTCTTGATGGTCAACACTTTAGTCTCAGGGTGAATCTTATGCATGTTTGCAGAGGTTCAGTTGCATTTGAATATCTAGTGTACTGGGGTTCTTTTTATACATAATTGTTCCATTATTAGTCACAGGTGAAGCTCGTATGACAAGAAAACGCTAATGTCTTTGCAAAAATTGACTCAATGTACTGTACCATGCTGTGAATATTAGTTTTTGACAGTTTCGTTTTGCACTGAAACATTATTACAAAAGCTGTTGGGATTAAAATGAGCTATTTCTTTAAAAAAAATAAAAATCTTTACTATAAATATATTTCAGCGGCACTTCAGGTCAATTTGTAAACAAGCAACAAGACTTTTGTCAGGGACTGTATGGAACCCGTGCATCACTTTATCCTTTTAGCCATTTAAAAATCTTATCATTTATTTATCATATGCATGTGCAAATCGTTGGGTGGGGCTAAACAGACAGTGAAGTCGAAGTAGGCATCGAACTCCTGCTTGGACATATCCTTATCCACTATTGTTTCATAGAGGAGACCTGTCATTTTGGTCAAGGGAATTTTTATTTCTCAGTTCAATAAAACAGATAGTTCTAGAAAAGCAGGTCTGCAGTTCATGACTCAATGCTTTCTCTTTTCTCAAGGGTGGAATGTTCTCAGAATTTTCATTCTCATTACTTTGCCTATTGTGTGTAGGCATATGTCAGTCACTTTTGAGTACACAATTTTCCAATCCCAGCAGACAATAGCAAAAGTTCATGCTGTATTTTATTATTTATGCCTATTCATCTGATGCTTAGAGAACTATAAAGAACCTAGAAACTGAATTGGTGGGATTTTGTGTTACGGTCAATGATTTGCAAAATAGTGCATGTTTCGTTAGGGAACTGAGAGATGCCATAGAAGCAACCACTCAACTGCAACCTGCATCCAGGTTGTAATGCCTAATAATTTGCTTAAGTGTTGATGTTACTGACAATTTCCTTCCCTAGTAATTCTGTGTTCTCATGTTTGCAAAGGGTCAGACACACATACTTATGATTTCGTGTTAAGTGTTTTGCTCAGATGGTGCTGGGAATCAAACTTGAGTATTACAACTTCTGCACCTCGTGTTTTGTAAGATCAGAGTATGCTACACACGTCTTTGTCTGGACTGATCTAAAAAGACACTGCTTACTGTCAGGGTTTCTGCACAAGTCAGCATATGGTATTATTGATCAAGACTACGAAACATTAAACACAGGTCTAGTCAGACGAGTAGCACTGATTAAGGGCCATATTGCAACTTGCAACAAAATCATTAACGTAAAATCCCATTTGCAGGAACGGTTAGAAAAATAAATGCAGCATCTGTGGTGTTGGGTTACGCTCAGTTGATGCTGATAATTAGGATAACAGGTTACTTCCTGTTCCAGTATTGAACACAACAGAGTGCCAAGTTTTGCTTCTGCCAACAGTGGGAGTCAGACTAAAATATGCAGGACTCCATGTGGGTGTACATCCGAGAAGGACATATACAATTGCATCTTTCTTCTTTTAGTCATCCTTTACAAAGGGAAAAAAAGGGAAAGGGATTAAATTTTTGTCACATACATGATTATACAGAGTACAACATATAGTGAAATATTTTTCTTCGCATATCCCCATCTTAGTAAGTTGGGGGTCAGAGCGCAGGGTCAGCTATTGTACAGTGACCCTGGAGCAGGAAGGGTTAAGGGTCTTGCTCAAGGACCCAACAGTGGCGGAGCCCAGGTCTTCCTTGGCTGTGGTGGGGCTTGACTACCGATCAACAACTCGGCACCTTAATCATTGAGCCACCACTGTCCCTAAGAGACTCCTATGGACAGGATATACCAACCAACTTTCAGACTGTTTCCTTTTCTAAAGCCTCTCATTACCATTGTAATTAAGTTTACAGGTTTGGAGTTATTAAAACAACTTATAGCCACTCTGTGCAAATTTTAATGTAGTGACTAAGAAATCTTGCATCTATTGCATGATTACCATATGCACAACAATTCTATACCTCGCACTCAGTCAAATTTTGCAAATTAGAAAATTTATTGGGTATTTCTCCACACTAGGAAATATAGGAAGGGGGTCTTTTCAATGAAATTACTGTTGTCAGTCAGCAGTTGTGAGGCAGCACATGAACATCAAGGCTATACTAGACCACAAATCCACAACAGCCTGCAATGGTGAATCTTCCTGGAAGAATGAGTGCTTTATTTAGCATCCTCCTTTCTTCGGATTTTTATCCTTTCTTGTTTTCCAGTGTAATCTGAGCTCTTGCTTAGGCCAACACAACACTGCATAAAGCCATTATTTCTTTGTTTACTGTCAGGAATATTTTATTGGATGCTTCTATTGTAACATGCAGCTATGCTAACAACTATAAAGTAAACATGAACTTAAAGAGAGTCAAACTTAAAGAATGAATTACACAGCTATGAGATTATGTTTCTGTTTCTACATTTACGCTCTACTGTGTCAACATTTCTGCATTCTCTTTATAATTGTAAATAAATAATAATGGCCATAATTGTGCAATTTACCCATGCCAAAATCTGAGCACTGGGTCTCAAAGAATGCCCATTAGTATCTTGGTTACCAAACTTTACAGAGGCTTCTGTTACCCAATTTTGTAAAACACCTGAAGTACAATGGCCACGTGGTTCTGTTGCAAACAAACCCACAAAGACTAACAGAAAGAAATGTTGCCAAAGTGCTCCTTTGTGTCTCAATGACCTCACTCACCATGATGCAGAGCTTAATAAACAGCAACGCAGTGCTGCCATCTTATGGCTGCTGTATTTTTCTGAAAAGCTTACCTGATGATCCCCAGCAGTATCTTTTGAAGCCTGGCTTAGAAAAGGAAGCACAGTGTTTCTTTTCAGAAGGTTGAAAACAAGGAGCAAACCAAAAAAAGCAAACAATTCGTCCTACAAGCATTTCCTTAGTGGAGCAACATAATCATCACTGATCTGTGGGCTCTGTTAAGGCCTATGAAGTTAGTCACTTGGCGCTGAAATGAGTCACTTACTGTGCATTCTCATTCCAAATTCTGGCTCTGCTAATACACTGAAGCTGAGAGCATGATGCTCTTTAACACTCGGAACATTTTTGCTAATGCATGTGGAGGGAAATAGTCTCTAAGAACCAAGGAAAATATTTTTTTTTTTTAGTTTAAAAAGACCTTTTGGTATTTATTCATGCATTTAAATAAAACACAAGCTCTTATAGTGGTCATTTTGAGACAGTGTAATTAACTAGTTCCTAGCATTCAATTAAATGACCTCACTAGAAAACCTAAGATGTCCTCTGAACTGTACCGCAGAAACAGTGTTTTCTTTCTTAAAGCATTTTCTTTTCATCAAAAGAAAGTGCAGTGTTGGCGCTTTCTATTAGTTTTTGGTGTAAGACCAGCTGGGAACTTTCTATGTCTCTTTCTCTTTTGAACGCTAAAGATTTATACGAACTTCTCACAATGTATAACAGAGATCATTGAATCTGTTATTCTTGTTTGTTTTCCCTTATCATCTTCCTCCCCTATTTCCACAATTCTAATCCCACAATTTATAAGGTCCCAGGTGGGCATCATGGAATTTGGGAATCTTCATCTGTATCCGGTGTGCGGGAATCCACCGGAATCTTGGTGTTCACATATCACGAGTCAAGTCAGTTAATCTTGACCAATGGACACAGGAGCAAATTCAGGTCTGTATGCTATCACATATTGTTGGCCTTAATCAGATATGTGGTGTTTATATTAACAGTTAATTTTTTATTTATTTATTTATTACAAAATAGCATAAAAGTTAGTGTAATGATGTTTGTCGGGATTATGTGCAAATGATTTTTGTCTTTAAGTGTATGCAAGAGATGGGGAATGCCAAGGCACGACGCCTCTATGAGGCCTTCTTACCAGAGTGCTTCCAGCGTCCAGAGACAGACCAGTAACCTTTCATTATTACTATTAGTAGTAGTGGTAGTATTCGTATTCATTTTACATCACATTAATCATTTATTCACAATTAAGTGATTTTTTTTTGATTTTTTTTTATTTTACAGTACTGATTTTCTTTAACTCTCTGTTTTAGATCAGCTGAGAGTTTTGTTCGGGACAAGTATGAAAAAAAGAAATATATGGACAAGTGTATTGACATCCAAACCTTTAGAGTAAGCCTGGAATCATCATTCCTACTTGAACCATATCTTAATTATGTTTAGCAGTACATAACCTTGTTTTTTGTTTCTTCCAGAAAGTGAAGAGTGACACAGTGACCCAAGAGCCACCTGTTGTTTTTGAAAAGATGAAGCTGGTTAGTCATGTTTTTCATTAAATCCTGTTTCGCTTCAGAGACTGTAACAGTAGCGTTTCTGTTTTACAGAAAAAAGACGATCTACAGCAATGCAGGAATAGTCCAAAGAAGCAGTCGCATTCAGTTAATGACCTTTTAGGACTGGGTAACGTTTCAACATTCTCAAGTGATATGTACCATAATAACAAAAGCACAACATGTTAAAACTTACATTTTGTATATTTTACAGACGCTCCTGCAGCCAATGGCAGTGCCAGTCCTGAACAAAGTCTTGGCTTGGATCTGTTCAATTCTCTACCTACAGCCATCTCACATTCAGTCCGAAGCACAGTAAGGCTTATGTTTTAAAATTAAGAGGTTTTCTGTTATTGCAGGATATTTTCAATCAAAACCATTTGGGTTCTAACTAGAGCTGCATGAATAGGAATTCTGAGCTTTCAGTATAAATAGCAGCGTCCGATTATTAAATCGATAAATCAAATTAACTATTTCACTATTTTTACAATCATGATTGAAAGTAAAGCAACACAATCTGTAGCAATTGCAGGTTAACTAAGAAAGTAAGGCTTAGTGGTTAAGGTGTTGGACAGATACATAGAAGATCAGGGTTCGATTCACAGCACCACAAGCTATTGCTGCTAGGCCCCAACACAAGCAACCCCCAATTGCAAAAAAATGAAATTTGCATTAGGGAAAAATGTTGCAATGTATGTTTTGACAAAGGAAATGAATGGAGCAAATATGTTAAATTTGGTCAAAGCAATAGAGAGCTGATTTCTACCTCTAACAATATTTAAAAAGGAAATATTAATAATTCTTTTAAGATGACACTAAGAACTTGCAGATGTGATTCTGTTTGTCCAGATGATAAAATGTACCTGATTTTAAAGCACTTACCATATAGTTTCAACTCCATTTGAATGTATGTTAAACTTCCTCTTCTTGGAAAGAAGCAATAGTAATCTCAGTGTCTAAACCAGGAACCTTACCAACAGTTGACATGCCTGGATACTGGAGTTGAAGAAACTAATAAACAACTATCCGTGTAATTTTAGATGCAGATGGAGTACTTTGAATGATAAAATTAAATTAAAATCATCCATTAAAAATGGTTTCATTAAAAATAACACATTTGGACAATTTTATATGTTCAACTAGTAGATATTTCCAAATTGTAAACACTGTATTACTTACGAATAAGAACTCCTTAGCAGCATTCTCTTTGTTGTTCTGTTCAGCATTGAAATGAATCGTAGTGCAAAGACCATTAAACCCTTAAACCCACATTTTCTGCAGCCCATATTTGAATGATTTTTGTTTCTCTTACCGAGGGAAGATCATGAGCGCATCTAAAAAGAATTGCCATTATGAACCAATATACCATTGTGTGCTATTATTATGTTAAAATGGGTTTAACTAAAAGAAACAAAGTCTGCACACTTTTGTCTTGTGTTCAACTTCCAGATACAGAACTTTTCATTATCAGGGAGCAAATGAAAGTCTTCAGGGAAATCAAGTGTTTAGGTCTTACATTAGATAACAAAATTGCTTTTATTCCTCATTTGAAATGACTGAATAAGAAATGTTTTTTTTATACTTGGACATAATTTAAGTGTAATTAAAGTTAAAACTCAATGCAAAACCTAATTAAATTCTACGGTCAAAACAACATTTAGTTCATAATATTTGTAATTTTATGAGGATTACAATTTGTAATAATTGTAACAATTAAATGCTTGTAATTTGGAGTACTCTGGTGCGTACTGGAATATTTATAGTGCTATTAATGCAAAGTGAACCTGTAAAAGTATTTCTTGCAAATTTCCTGCAAACGTTGCTCTATTTTGGTTTATAATATAAAAATATTTCTGCAGCACATTTTTAAAGAATATATTTTATTGTAAATTGCTATCTGTGCATCCCTAGTATAATGATTTTTACCTTTAATACTTAAAAACTGTTACATGTAACAAATTTGGTAATATATTTTTTGTTCTTTTTTTAGGTTATACGTGAAAGACACAAAATTATGAATGGAAGTTGTAATAGTTTCATTAATCTTTTTTGTCCCTACACAGCCTAGCTCGAGTTCTTTATCCAGCTCTATACCTAAAGGCCGGGGTGCCGCTTCAGTACCGGAGAACCTGAGCCTCTTTCTTGACCCACCTATCAGAAATGAAGAAAACAGCAAAAAGATGTCCAAAGACTCCATCCTGTCATTGTACAGCAGTGTGACACCTCAAACCAACATGGCTGCTAACGGTAATCTGAACAGGCACAGTATTAATCCTCAGGCTACTCAGCCTTTTTAATACCACTGAATACAATTGGAAATAATGGAAATAAATGATTTTTTTAAACAGTGCACTTTGAGTAATAATGGTGGAAATTATGCAGCTGTTCAACCTATTTGTATAAAAAGAATACAAATCAACCAAAAACAATCATAAAAGTTGAATGGATTTTGGTTAGCAAACATTTATGGATACATTTTTAGACTAATATGTGAATTAATGTATTCATGTCAGTTTAGCAGAAAACATAGATTTCCCTGATGAAAAATTTAATAAATGTTGTGTGTTGTTGGTAGCCGGCATGTACATGGGGGGATCTCAAATGGGATATGCACCTGCACCTGCTTACGGGCACTTCCAAACTGCACAGCAAGGAATGTTGGGAACTACGATGACTCCTCAAATGAACATGATTGGGCAACAAGGTGTCATGCCAGCAACGGGAATGACTACTCCGTCTCCGTACATGGTGGGATTGCAGGGAGGAATGATGGGTGTGCATGGGGGCATGATGGGAGTAGTTGGGGCTTTGCCACAGCAGGCGTACATGATGCAGCAGACTCAGCAATGGAACGTTACCCAGGTAAGGACTATCCAATTAGCTCTTTTTATTCATTCATTCATTCATCTTCTTGCCCGCTTATTCCCGAATTCAGGGTCACGGGGGCGCAGGCCTATCCCAGCAGACATAGTGCGAGAGGCAGGGGTACACCTTGGGCGGGTCCATCTCAGGACAACAAATAGACAAACAATCATTCACACACACATTCACTCCTATGGACAATTTACAATGACCAATTCATGTTTTTGGACTGTGGGAGAAAACCGGAGTAACGCCGCACAGAAAGATTACCGGCCCGAGATTTGAACCCGGGACCTTCTTGTTGTGAGGCGACTGTGCTATCCACTATGCCACCGCACCACCCAGCACTGTTTATAAGAGTTTATAAAGTCTCTCATAAACGGAATACAATTTAAATACTAACCTATACAGTTTTGTAATATACCATCAGGTGTCAGAATGTTCATTGTTAGATCGTGAGTTCAATTTCCAGCACTACTTTTATTTTTTTCGTATTCTTTTTTTTAAATATTTAATTTATATTTTATAATATTATTATTATTATTATTATTTTATAATTATTATTTTAAACTGTGCGTGTGTGTGTTTCAGATGACTCAACAAGTTGCGGGTATAAATGTTCACGGCCAGAACCAAGTAACAGGGTATGGACAGCCCATGGGCGGAGCCTCTGCTCCCAGCACCGATCAGACCCCTCCTGTCTCTCATGTATGGAAGTGAAAGTGTAACAACATATATGTTTGGGAGCATTGCAATAAACATTAAGGTGAATTAAAGAAGGCTTTTACACACTCAACATCTAATATTCCTTCAACAGAAGAAGAAATGTTATTTTAGAGGATCAACCTCAAGAGGAAGAGTTTCTACCTCCCGTGTTTTTTCATAGCTATTTATCCTGGGACCAAAAATAATGCGGTCCAGGAGCATCTCTCTCTCTCTCTCTCTTTCTCTCTCCTCTTTCTTGTAGCAGCTACACATTAAAACCATAGCACCATTCCTGAGCTAAGCTGAGTTTTTCCACTTGCTGCAACTGATAGACATCTGATAGTTCTGTTTGCATGTACATTCTGAAAATTTGAGCCAATTTTTTTGTTTCCTTCCCTCTGCGTCTTTATGCTGTTCCGCTTTTCCTAGTGGTCCACACATAAAACACTTGCATGCACTGACTTATAAGCTACATACATAATGACATGCAGAGACTATATAACAAACAAGAGGTATAAGTTAAGTAACGTGTCGTTGCTGTTTAGGTCCATGTCGATTTTTTTTTCTCTCCAGCTGCTGTAAATGTCAAAGCCTGTATTAAGAGAGCTGGACTTAATGTGTGAATCTCTTTGTGTGATGTTGGTTACTGTGATGGAGCTGTAGTCAATCTACTCTCCTACTTACCACTCAGGAGGGAAATGTATGAGAAATCATAGCCAAAGAATGTGTTTATTTCGTTAAAAAAAAATGCTTTTAACACTTGTAAGATGAGTCCTGTTGTCTTAACTGTATATCAGATGTGTGTATACATCAACTGGAATACCCAATGTCACATTTGATTGTATAAACATTGTATATAGGGTGTGTGAGCCAGCTGATGAGTGCCAGATCCTAATGTAACATAACAGCAGGGCTTTTAATCGTTTAACGCTTACCTCTTGGCTATAGAGACCAAATGAATGTTTCTTACTTGACGCTCACACTTTGTGCTTCAGACAGCAAGTGTCATATAGGTGTATTAGAGTCAGGCTAATTATACACTAAGCCTTACATCAGCGATGCCTCTAAAGCACGTCTATTAACTCTACGGCTTTGTAACCACCTGACACTGAAAAGTCAAGGCTACTTCGATCTTGTGTGAGACGTATTGACATGTAGACAGATTGTGCAAGAACATACAGGGATTTTTTTATCATCCGATTGGACAATATTCCTTAACTTCATCCACTGTGCTTCACAAAGCAAAACAAAAACAAGCTTTTAGACATTATTGTAACAGGAGAGAACTTCTGCTCTTGTTTTATATACACACATGTAAAATATTATACACATTCCATGCTAGATATTTTATCCAACAAACTTGATTGTGAGAACGTTAATTATTCATCAGGAAAGTTTTTAAGGAATAAAACACCTGGAACAATATAATAAGCATGTGATTTTCAGCAGCTGTCTAGATTAAGTTAGCGGAATTAACGGAATACCTTACTTGTTGTCTATTTTAACCACATTTGATATTCAGCTCCCTGTCTATAGAGATGCTTAAAAAGCTTAGTAGTGCTTTAGTTCTTTTGACTGTCTGCCTCTTTCACTTGGTCTGCGCTTTCAGTTTTGAACAAATCAACAATAAAAGCAATGTTTGGTTTTTGTTAGTCAACACAGCTACGTTGTATAGCAGGAGTCGGGAACCTTTTTGGCTAAGAGAGCCATGATTGCCACTTGCAATTCTGTGAGAGCCATGCAGTATGTTTAATGTAAGACCGTCACTTTTAAATTACGTTTCGTCTCTAAATTCTTTTTTTAATAGTTACGTTGTTATGCTGTTGCGAACCAATGATTAATAAAGTACTTCTTACTATCAATACGATTTCTGGTGCTGCAGGGTTTTGCTGATGACTTTGTAGTGTGGTTGATACAGGGTGAGGTTAAGCTTCATACAGGCGTTGAGGCTTCCATCGGTTAAACATGATTGTAGGTCTTAATTTGGTCTTAATGTTCTTTAGATGTAAGAAACACTACTCAAATGTATACGTAGAGCCAAACATTGTCAGTACAGCAATACTCACACGCTGCAGTGTGTGCTATGTGACTTTTCCAGCTTTGACAGTCAGCTGACCTCCCCATGGGTGTTTGCTCACTAACTCTGCTTGCTGTCATGCAAATCTTTCCAAATCTTCAGTTATTGACTTATTCATCCACATGTCTGAGGCCTTCAGGTTAGCAGCTTATAGCTAAAAACCTCTGAGAGGTGGATGGGTGATGAACTTAAGAAGATGATGGCGCTCATGAAATTCTCCAAAGCGTGCTTTGAACGACTGTAGGAGATTAGACCAACAGACAATAACTGGTAGAACTGGCTTACATCTGTTAACTCATCCAAAGCGAGAGAACACAATGGTTCACAAGAATTCACTTGTGTTGCCTCAATTTGATTGGACATCATGATGGTACGATCGTGAACAGAGGCATGTATTTGATTTGTTTGATTATCTTTATCTGAATAAAAGGTGATCGGCAACATCACACACACAAATGTTTTGGCAAACTCCCCATCTGTGAATGGTTTTCCGTTTCTCACAATTGCTAAAGCACCAGAAAAGCTAGCTAAATTCCAGTCACCTTGTTGGGTCCAAACACGGAGTTGCTGCTGACTAACTTGCACTCTGCACAGTAGCTCTTGACATGCTTTCTTTCTGCAAGATATTTCATTGAAAATGTAGTATGGCGTGTGTTGGAGTGTCGCTAAATTGACAGTGTACATTATGCATTATCCAATAAAAATTTGTTGTCCCAGAGGACAGCTGTGATTGGCTCCAATCACCCACAAACATGAACATGTGCTGTAGGAAATGAATAGATTGAAATACTTGAACGTTTTATACTTTTTAATGTTTTTTGGGGTTTTTTTTCTATTAGATCCACATCTGGCCATAGGTTCCTGACCCTTGTTGTATAGCGACTGTGTTCTTGGTCTATCCGCTGCTGTTTTCTCGAATTCTACGTTTGATTTCTCATTAATATGACTTTTACTGAAAAATGTTGAGAAAAACTAAAATCTAAATAATCCCAAGCAAACAATATTATTATAAAACGCTGCTGCTTGGCTCTGCATACACATCAGATCAGCCACTAAATGCTTGGACTATATTAATCTTACAGACCGATTAAAACAATAGCGAATACAGACTATAAAGCAGCACAGGATTAACAGTGAGTCTGCTGGAATACACTGTGTCATTCTTTTGTTTTTTTGTAAACCGTGCATTTATCCTGATTGTGTCTGTCTGGGGTTATACTCGCTTTCTGCTTTAGTGTTTTGGTGCTAATGTATTATGTTGTGATTGCCAAGGACTAAGGAGTTCCAGATGCGATTGATTTCCCTGAAAATTCTTTATTCCAGAGCAAACGGTTCAGCGTTAGGAATGCATAAATGCGAGATTAAATGTAAATGCTTTATTGTGTTTCCTTTTTTTTTTTTTTTTTAGATGTTTTAGGTATTATGGTTTTCCAAGTGTGTATATAATGAAAGCTGACTTAAATAATGTAATAAAGAAATGTATTTTATCCTCACTGCATCTGTAACATTCTTGTTTTGTGGTTTGATTATTAAATGTGTTGGTATTCAAAAGGTGCATTAGGACATCTTGGAAAATGATCCTTTATTGTCCAAAGCCAGAGCCAAACCTGCGCTCTGATTTCCAACCTTCCAAGATGGTATGTGTGAATATAAACATTTCCTTCCTCTTCTTGTTTGCTTATTCTTTAATTCGGGGTTATGGGGATCTGCTGGAGCCTATCCAATCGCACATAAGGTGAGAGGCAGGGTTAGACCCTAGACAGTTCGCCAGTCCATTGAAGGACCACACAAAGATGAACAACCGCTCACACACACGCCTATGGGCAATTTAGAATCAACCTAATATACATGTATTTGGACAGTGGGAGGAAACCGAAGGTGCAGAGAGAACATATAAACATTAAGCTGTAATAAAAATAATAGGATTTTATATCATTGTAATGATAACTGCACCAACAGAAAAACATACCAGACAGTGCAATATTTCTTACTCTTTATTATTTTGCATGATACTTGCATTCTGGACAACCTATTTAAATCTCTTTAAAACAATTGTACAATATTGTTAATGTACATGTTTTTAGGTGTCATTCATACGGTCGGTAAAGTCAAGTCAGTCACAGTATGAGAAGGGTAAAGAGCTGGCTAAAGGAGGACAAAACCAGATTTATAAATACATAAAGAAAAAAAAGGGGGGGGGGATATGAAACTTCATCAGGGTAAATTGAAAAGAATGACAATTCAATAGGAATAAACATGAAGCATTGTAAACATGCAAGTTTGCCTTTTCATCGTTTACACTTTTTAAATGATTTTTATTTTTAGAACGGAAGTCTCAAAAGGTATCATCATCTACAAGATCTAGGACGGAAGACCAGAAAGACTTGACTGTACATAATGTGACCTTTAGTGAATTTTTGCACTTCTTGGAAGTCACTGTTAAAAAAAAAAATTTCATATTATAACAGTAATAATAGTAAATGATAATAATCATACCAGGTCTGTAAAACACTTGCATTTTCCCCACTCTAAAGCAAAACTGAAGCTTGGTATATTTCCTGAATCTGTTTGGACGTCTGCAGGTGATTTACTTTACCTGTGTTTCCTTCCCTGAAAAATAAATCCTGATTGGATATGTATATCTGAGAGGACCTGCTTGCCTTCCTACTGCAATAGAATATAAAAGTTTTCAACTTTAATAATGTAATAGATATGCAATAAACACAACATTGTAGGACAATCAAGTAAAAAAAAAAATAATAATTCTATGGTGGTAGTTTCTATATGCAATCAAAGCAACGTAATGAGGAAAGAAACGTGAACAAAAACGTAAATTAGTCCAGCCAGCATAATAAATTAAATTAGCATTTATTTTTTTAGTTTACCAATTTGGTGTACAAACAGCAGACAGTCACATGTCTACAGAAACTATTTGAGAAAATGTAACCTATGTGATTACTATAAAGATATGAAACAAAAAACGATGAGAGCAGCAACATCTGCACAGAAACGTGCACATTCAAGTAAGTAAAGTATGAAAGAACAAAAAAAAAAAAAAAAAAAAAAAGAATAAATGAATCGGATGAATTTGATACACATCAAGCCACCAGTCTTCATTGGTTTGATTGGCACTTTAGTGAAAAAGAGTGCATTTCTGTTGTTGAAATTAATTTGATTTGTCACAAGTCAGATAAGCCCCAACTTCGAGCCCCAAACCCTTTTCCACCAATAGTCTCACAGAAAGGGATCACGTGTAAACTTGATTAATCTTTCCTTCTTTTTTATCTTCTCCCAAAACCAAAAATGGCCAGAACGAGCAACAGCGAAAAATCTGTCATTTCCAGCTTCTTGAATTTATAGTAAAACAAATCGTTTTTTTTAAACTGAAGTTCAGAAATTCAGCTGTTCATTAGATTTCAGAAAAGCTTGCATTTAAAGTAGAGAAATAAATCCACCATAAAAAGCACTAAGTGTCAAAATGGGGTGTTGTGGGTTTTAGTTTAGATTCATTTTTTAAATCTGTATTTTTAGACGTTACAACTGATTTGATTGGATTGAACAGCTCAGTAAAAGCATCTTTAAACAAAGTAAACGTTACAGGCTGTTAGTTGTTTGTAGATCATGTAAAGCAGTGTACTCCAGTCAACCAATCATTTATTTATCTGATTATTACACAAATGACTGCCTAATGAAAGCAGCAGAAAGTAGCCACGATCAATGTTCTCATACCTGAAGCATATCAGTTGAGCCACTGGTTCAAAACTTTGTAGCTTCTCTAGCTCGTAATGTTTCCAGTGATCAGCGTATTAAAAGAGATGATTAACAGAGCAGTGAAGTAGACGATCAACACCGGACTCATTGGAGTTAACCAAGCGTTGTAGCAGTGACGTGTCCAATAGTAACATAAATCACATCACAGTATGTTCTCTAGAAGCCCAACAGGGTGTTCAAGCAGATTTGCAAATTAAAGAACTATAAAGTGCAGCTGCAAAGCCTCTATCTAGAAACACTGCAACATGGTCACAAAATAGACAAAGAGCATCATAGATTATAGAAAAAAAACTGTAGAGAGAATATCCATGAAAGACATGTCAAATAACTTGCATGGTGTCACACAAGACCAATGAGTTTATCATGTCGGGATTTTCTTATGAGCGGCTATGAAACGCAAACGTTTACGTTTTTAAAAATCGCTTTTGTTTTTCAATCAGGAGTAAACAGCGGACATCTTCATGCAAGGAAAAACCTCACTAAAAAGCACAAAGCAAAGATTCAATCATGCTGCAATTTAGCAATGACAAACGTTGGCAGTTATTTTTGCTTGAACATGAACTTTTGCCTGAATGGAATGCCATTGTTTACCAGAAAAGGCATAAGAACGTAAAAAAGGTCATTTAAAAAAAGCTTCTTTTACTATTTTTTCATCTCATGTATCGGATGGAAAAATAAATCTCTGGTGAACGATGGCACAAACCACAAATTAAAAACTTGGCCATGATTTGATTCAAATTCAGCTGAAACACCAAGATTGCCAAAATGTCATCTTGACCAATATACTCACAGACACTTAAGGTCATGCATCACTTGGAAAACAACGATACAAACATATTCAGTAGATGTTTGCATTGAACACTTATCTAAACTAGATTTACTGTAAAGCTTTACTGAAACGATGAAAATGTCTTACTGCAGTCAGTCGCTGTCTCTTGTCTTAACTCGGTTTAACTTACAAGGACGAAAAAAACATTTACATGAAGCCTGGAAACGGCACATAGGTTTGCATCTTGTCCTCAACAGCTGCAAAAGAAAATTTGGTGGGGGTGGTGTATGCAAGTGACGTAGAACATTATATTCTCATCTGATCTACATACATGTAGTCTACTCCATCAAACTGCCTGCATGTGTAAAGAATTAAACCATATGAAAAATACACCCCCCCCCCACCAAAAAAACTAAACCCAAAGAAATGCAAGGGTAAGATAGTAAGCAATCATAAAATGTCTGATCGCCTATTAACAGGATTACACCAGTAACAGAATTGGGAATGACACGAAACTGCACAGGAAAGCAGGGCGGTCTTGTTGGTGCATAACCCTCGAAAAAAGCCTGTGATTAATCCCCGAGCCCTACAATATGCACTCTCCTTAATGTATCAAAATGTATTCAGCTCACTACAAACAACAAACCCTAAGATGTCTAATTGTCCTGCCTTTCAAACAGCAATAGCTTTGATATCTTTTCCAAACGTTGATGGTTTTTTTTTTTTTTACATCCAAGCCAGAATTTGTTTAAATATTTGTGTAAGAAAAAAGGAAGAACTAAAGAGAGATGATAAGGGTATCTTTAGACAATAGTCTACCTTGACCACGCCAATGAAACGTCTCAAAAGTGGGAATAAAAACCCAGACGAATAAAGTGGAGAAAAACACCAGGTTATGGGATGCTTCTGAGCAGTTACAGAAGGAGGAATATATGTATACTTGTATCTAAATCCAATCCACTTAAATAAAGCTGGAATAAAATGAAATAAAAACCCAACCCTTGAAGTCTTGTATGAATGAAAAAAGTGGTAAAGCTCATCAGCACGCAGCGCGCTACCTCTCCAGCGTTTCAACACTGATCTGCTTGTGTGGATGTGCTAAGGGCACATGGGATTACAGCCTGTAGTACAAACACGGGCATGGGAAGGACCTGAACACCTGGTACGGAGCCTTACAGAGTGTCGGGAAGTTGATTAAAGCTGGAAGCCCTCCATGGGGGCCTCCTGCTGAGGAAAAAGGTACTGCTGCTGGTTCTCATCCACCTGTGGAGCCAGATTGGCATCTTCCTCTTCCACACCGAAGTAATGCTCGATGAGATCAAATGCCTTCTGGTAGATCTCCTGGTTTTCATGGCTCTGAAGAAACTCAATCTTGTCCAGACCTGAAGGAGGAAAAAAAAACAAAGCTGATTTGACTGAAGAACAGAAAAACTGACCGAAAGAACTATTCAAGGATTGCAATCCTGGTTTTTATGATTTCATGCTTATAATATCTGATGCAAATTCAATGTCCTTGGGTTTGGGCTAATTGATGTGCAATGAAAAGAGCGATCAGACAGTAAACACTTGTCTTCATTAAAAGTACTTAAGGCAGACTACTTGCGCTGGTGCCCTCTCATTAAATAAACAATTGCCTTAAGTTGCAGTGTGCATATAGTAAGAAATTGTGTATTTAAAGAGATCAGTAACACAAAACTAGGGCTGCACAATAAATCAAAATTAGTACAATATGTACGTAGTAATGGTTGACAAGAAATAAAACAAAGCCCATTGTTCACAAACAAAAAGGTTTATTTGGTTAATGTTAGGTAAATATTTTATAGGAAAAATTTTAAACTTTGAGACTCTCAAATGTCTGGGACACATTACCATAAGCTTCCTCTATAAGGCTGCAGTAAGGGTTGAGGCCACTGCAGTTCTGCTTCGCTTCTTGCTCTCCTAATCTCAGGATGTTCTCCAGTCCGTTAAGAGCGACCTGTACAATCTTCGAGTCCATCACAGTCAACAGATCACACAAGGGCTTAATGCAGCCTAGATTCACCAGATATCTACAGAGACAAAATAGAATAGATTAGATAGAGGAGGTGATAGCACAGTGGTTAAGCTGTTGGACCGCTCATTGGAAGATCATTGCTCAATTCCAACCACCACCAAGTTGCAAATGCGAGCCCCTAAGCAAGGCACTTAACTCCCAATTGGAAAACAGTTGTAGAAAGGAGATGAATGTAATGTCACTCTGGATAATTCCAAATTAAAAGCATCAGCTATCAAGGAGAGGGAGCTAAATCCTTTCCAAAATAATCTGCATATAGACATTCACAGGGTTAACAACAGAAACCAAAAGACTTCAGTTCTATTAAAATACAATGTGTCACAATTATTTAAAAAAAAATAAATAAATAAAAATAAATAAAATCACAATTCAAGCCAACCTTGATCATTGCAAACTACTTTTGTTAGCCACAAGAGAAAGCTATATTACTTGCAGTGGAGAAACGTGATATGAAAGTAGGGGTTCACCAGCTCAACTCATGATAACAACCTATAATACAATGGCATATCAGCAAATAATTCATGTTGCTAACAACTTAGAAGGATTATAAAATAATTTGAGCAGCCTTTTTGAATGTTTTGCTCAATTAATTTTGTTTTTGAAAAGTAAATCTTTAAAGCCCTAACACCGACAATAAATAATCAATCGCAAATTATTTCTTTGGCATTTAATTATCAAAAGCACTTTATTAAGGTTTGAAAATCCTGCATTAACCGGTTTCATGATGAAATTTTAGTGGACAAACTGGTGTGCAAGGAAGTGGAAGCGTGGAAAGAAGGCGGTGCTAAGCTAAAACAACTGGCTATCGGCTGCATCAAGCTTCAGCGGACTACCACCATTGCGCAAGTTTAGTGACTGCTGTGTTTCTTTTTTTTTTTTACGAAGACATAGCAGCGTTCCAGACGCCATTATGCTAACATCCACACGAAATGGTGTAACTGCTGGTGTCTCTGTGCTGCTCATAGTCAGTGGAGTTTTGGACTGTTAGATGCAGACTGTTATATTTACCACAAAAATTCCTCTCTGCTTTTTATTGTCGGTTAATTTTCTTTAAGTTGGTATTTCTATCTTTGTATCTTGTTGTTGTAACCATGTCCTGCACTTGTCCGGTGTCTGCACTTATTTTGTCTTGTATGTAGCACCACAGTCCCAGAGAAACCTTATTTCATCTCACTGTATATACTGCACTGTCATATATGGTTGAAATGACAAACTTCTTTGACTTTAGTTTCTATTTGCTAATTGGATCATAAACACTGGCTAACTTTACAACACTTCATTTGTAGATTAAAAAACAATAAGGAGGAAATCAGTGGTCTAGAAATGAGTAGTGCAATAATTTGTTGTTTAATATAGTTTACCGAATTTGCTCAGGTGTGCCTCCTGATGTGGCATTGGTTATGGCCCATGCTGCTTCTTTCCTGGTGCGGAATTCAGCTTTCTGGAGAATTTCGATCAGCACGGGAAAGATGTTGGCATCGATGACCGTCTAGGAAGAGGGAACAACAAGATTTTGTAAATTTGCTCACGGATAAAGAAATTATGAGTCGAATTTAAATAGTAGCTTTAGTAGACAGAATATAATCTGGAGTTATACGATTTAAAATATAAATAGAATCTCATTACTTTTGTTAACAATTAAATTTTTTTTTAATATTACTAAAACTTCTATTTGACCACATAAGATGACATGGCAGAGAAAGAGCAGCAACCGGTGCTAAAAAAAAAAAAAAAAAAAAAGTGTGCACTGTAACTTCCTGTTGTGTAAAGTTTATTGGCTTGGACAAAAATGGTGGACAAGATAAACAGTCATAACCCTCTGAATCATAATTGAATCAAAATGTGGGGCAAGTAAAGACAGAAGAACACAAACATCCAGAAAAAAGCATTTAAAAGTTGTACATTAAACTCCATTATGAGTGAAATAATGTAAATTGTTTAATAATCTAAACAAGACCTGGTCAGCAGATTTAGGATTTTGTACCAATCCTTTGCAGATACACTTCAAGTCATTGAGGTTTTCAAGCAAGATGTTTGGCTACTTGAATCCTCAGCTTCCTCTAGAGGTTATGGAGACTCTGGTAATACGGAATCGAGATCTTATTGTTTTTTTTTTTTTTAAACACTCCTTTATTGGCTTGGCAGTGTGTTTGGGATACAGACAGAGCATTGAAAACCATTGTAGAGGACCATTCAGGGATATAGGTTCTTCTTGACTATGGTCTCGGTTGCTTTAAGATCAAAGACAGTCTCAATGTTTAATTCTAGGCTGATTCTTCTATTACTATTCTCACAATCATTAATAATCCATGCGGTGAGATCATGCCTGGAACCCCAGAAAGACAGAATGAAAACTATTTTGTTCTTCTACCATTGCAATCTGATGTCCCAGCTTCTCCAGTCTTGGCCATGGGGCACAGTTTGGAATCCGATTGGTTGATTCTGTGGGCAGGTTTCTTTCATACAAGTAACAAAATTGATATAAGGAGCATTTCCCCTTCAGAGAGAATGACCATAATGTCAGGTTGTTACCAGTATAAAAAGACATATGTGAGCCAGAGATCATGCTTATTGATAAAAGGATGAGATATTTATTACAACTTCTTTGCCACAGGTTTCTGGATGTTTTTGTTGTGATTCCATCATTCTATTTATCCCACCATGGTCCTCTCTTGTTTTAAAGACCAGTAGTGATAAGGTATTCATACCTGTATCTGAGCTCGGTTTCCAGCTGTGATGTTGGAGATGGTCCAGCAGGCTTCCTTCCTAATGGATTCCTTTGCACTACTGAGCAGGTGAAGAAGGCAAGGTAGAGCCGAGCAGTTTAGAACCACCTTAAACAAAACACACATATAGCCAAAAATATATAAGTGAAAGAAAGTCAAACTAACTCACTCGTTCATTTTCCCCCCAATAAACAAAAAGAAAAAACACCTGTGTTTGAATGTCATCTCCAGTGACAATGTTCCCAACGGCTCTCAGAGCTGGGGAAGCTACTTTATAATCAGAGTGCCTGAGACAATGAAGGTGAGCAAACACAAAAAATATTTATCACATGCCCCACAATATAGAATGGACAATTTTTTAAACGAAATCAAGACTCACATGAGCAGTTCTACGAGTCTCCTGCAAACCCCAGAGTCAATTACTGCCTGGATCTTCTCGTTCGGGCCATCTGAGAGGTAGGACAGAGCCCAGCAAGCATCAGCCAGCAGATCAGGATCACTGCTGAACAGCAGGCGTGACAGCACAGGCAGACACTGAGATACCTGCAGCAAAAATACACAAAGACAAAGTGTAAAAATATACTGGATTGGAGATACATTTTGGTACATATGGTAGTGTGGTGTTTAAAAGTGTTGACAGGAAGATCACAGCTTTGATTCTCACACAACTAAGCTTCCACCGAGTGTGGCTATTAATCCTGCTTAGATGGATCAAAGATCCGATTTGGCTAAACCCTTAGTGAGGTTTTAGGATTTTAACCCACTGTTAAGATAGAGATTCAATCGTTTCATCTTGTATAGTGTATCACAGTACATGACAGAGTGGCCAGAAAGAATAGCCAAATGGAAGTTATGATGTATCATCAAGAGACTACCACAACACAGCCAGTAACAAACACGCAACTTCGGTATTCATTGATGCAAAAATAAGTCCGTAAGTACATTTTTTTTATTTTTATTTTTTTTTAAAAAAACAAGAATTTTACTGGACATGCACATGCTGGCTTATATAGCCATCTTAATTTTAGATTTGAACAAGTGTAGCACGGTACAGTGATGTGTAATGATAGGACAAACGTTAAAAAAGATGAACCTTTTCAAAGTCTGGTGGTGGACTTTTGCCTCTGCATAGGTTAGACAGCGCCCACACTGCATTCCTAGTCATTGTAAGACGAGTCGATTTAGTCAGCAGCCTAAATAAGCAGGAAAAGAAGAACAGCAACTTAGTCATTGTAATGGTCTTTTAAAAAAAATAAAAATAAAAATAAGCTACCAATAACACCACAATATTCATGTGTTGATTTGGGTACAGTGTAAATGCACTCACATTAACAGTGGTGGAAGGATATTGCAGTTTAGTACAAAGTCTCTGCACATGGCACTGTCCCCGGCAATATTTCCTAATGCCCACACCGCCTATAATAAACATGGATCAGTGACATAAAAGGGTGGAAATCATGAATGCTCAGAGTTTATAGGCCACACTATTTCAAGTACAATAAAGTGTAGTGTGCAGTAAAGTGCAGTGATGTTAACATTTATATATACACACAAGAAAAATATGGCAAACCATTTACAATTAAGGTTGTTGTGTAAATGCTACAACACAATTTGGTCCTGGTTTATTTAAGGTAATTTAGTTAAATAGGCAGCTAGAGTCACATGACAACTATTTACAAACATGCAAAAAAGGATCTCAGAATGCAGAAAAACTGATGCTTTTAAACTGGCTTTGCATAATTAATTATTTACTGATGCATGAATACGCAGGTTATCATTAAACACCTTTGGGATGATCTTGAATGCACCCCAGACCTCCTTACCTGACCTCACTAATACTGTTGGAGCTGAATGAAGAGATATCTCACATTCAAGCTTTACACTGAAGTGGAAAGTCTTACTACAGTGGAGCTTAATCAAATGATGTAATTGGAACAAATCTGGAATAAGTTTTATGATGCTTAGGTGACCACACATTTGCCAATATAGCCATGATGCATTAGTACTTTGTTCTTCTGGTTAAATGACAGAAAACTAAAAAGACCCAAACTAATAAACAAGAAGTTATTTTTAAGTACTCGGCAAGACAAGTTTTCTCATTTTGAAAGGTGAAGAAAATAACGCTAATGGAAAGTATGTTACTCGAATGCTGGCTTCGTCCTTCGTTTACAAAACTAGTACCTGTTCTTGGACGTCCTCGAATTCAGAGTTGAGCAGCTGAATAAACACTGGTACGGCACCTGCCTCAATCACAAATTTTGTCTGCTGAGAGGTTCCAGAGGCGATGTTTGTCAGTGCCCACGCTGCCTCGAACTGCGCAGAAATGCAGAAATTATCACAGAGAGTAAAAATAGTATATACTTCTAGGTGCAGGAAAGTCACAATTACCTGCAATGTGCAATCGGTGCTTTTTTCAAGGAACTCGACAAATCTGTTCACGACTCCTGGGGTGCTGATGACTTCGTCAATGGGTGGGTTTGGTTCTGGGCGACAAGAAGAGGAACTGATTAGTTTGGTCAGTGTACATTTGAACAAGCAGAAAAAAAATTCAGTAGACCCTAACAAAGTCCACTGAAAAATAGCTTTTTTCCAGTGTCTGTGCAATGAATAGCTGATACCCTTAGACAGTAGCTTTCTGAATTTCTGAGTGGTCACCAGCAGCAGTTCGGGATCATCTGAGAAGAGCATTTCCACCATGTCTCTAGTTATGACGCTTTCCTGAGATAGATACATAAATAAATTGCATGACAAATTAGTTTTAACTCAAATTATTTATGAAGCAGTTGCTATAAAATAATTCTAGTCTACACGATGTAGGTAATAGCTGGGACTCACTGGTGCTGTGCTGGAGGTGACATAAGCATCCATGAGAGGGCTGTCCACCATTCCTCCTTCATCATTCAGCAAGTCCACATTTCTTCTTTTAAACAGCTGCATTGAACACATACAAGAACTGTTGTCCAGAGCGTGGTACAAAAAGTGCTTTGAGTAACATCATTGAACAGCTTAATACCAGTACAAAAGATCACAAATCAAAGTCCAACAACCACAAAAAGGTAAAATGGATTTTTTTTAACATAATTAAGAAAGAGGTGCATCTTCAAATGTCTACTGAGGACAGTTGTAACATTGAAAGGAATTTCATTCCAGAATATTGAGAAAAGTCTTGAGACTCTTGAGTCCTAATGGATGGTGGTTACAGGTCGAACAATGCTTGTGAATCTGAGGAAAGGTAGTGCTATACGAGTGACTGATGGTAGTAGGAAGTGCTTGGTGGTAGTAGGAAGGTGCTACTCCGTTTTTGGCTTTGGTTGGCATGCACCAGTGTTTTGAATCTGTGGCATGCAGCTACTGGGAGCTGGTGGAAGGAGTGCAGCAGTGGTGTGTTGTGTGAAAACTTTGATAGGTTAAAAACCAATGCAGCTGCATTCCGAATCATATTGTTTTAAATTACAACAGACTGTACAATCAACAGAGTAGATAAAAGTGGTCCTAATGTTATAATAAAAAGAGTATAATAGTGAACAACAAATTGTCCAAAGTGCTTGCAATAACTTGAGGTACAGGTCTTAGGCCAGGTTTACACTGGGTGATTTTTAACAGTTTATGTGTTTGTTGCTTGTCAAACTGTATAAACATGATCACCATGTAACACTGTAGATGTGGGATGTCAATGAAAAACGTGTTGTTTTTTTAATCATCCATCCATGACATATATGTTAAATGCTAGTTAGTTCATGAAACTCCTCAATGTGTTTCTCCTCTTGCTGTACCATTCACCAGTTTTGTTTTGTGAAGCACAGTGACCATATGAGCATGTGTAACATGAGCGTAAATATTAGGCTAATGTTAGAGGTGTGAGTGTTGGTGATGACATACAGAACAGCTGACTCTCAAGTCGAACCTCTTGAGTGAAAGAAAACAAGCCTGTGACAGTGGAGATCTGTCTGAAAAGAAAGCCCCCACACAAACCCTAGGACAGAATGGGAACTCGGTCTTAAGCTAGTCTAATGAACTCAGAGCGCGGTGATGGGGGGGAAAAAGTGTCGAGAGTCTCGATTACCTGCTGTTCTCTTTTCTGTTTCCTCAGCTGAATGCCTTCCTCTTCTCGTCTCCGGCGCATTTCCTCCAAGTTAAGCGCTTTGTTCTTGTAGCGGTTCATCCTGTAGTTATCCTTTCCAGGACTCGCTGATGGCTCTAACAAAAAGAGAGCAAAAAAAGAAATGACATAGAAAAGCACGCACTACTTCTAATAAATGACCCAAGTCTGCTTCCAATTCCGTATGCAAATAATTTGACTTATGACCTTATCTTGGGTCAGGAGCAACAGGGAAGCAGAATGTATCCAAAAGTCATGGCCAAAAATGTGGGCACCCTTGCAATTCTGTCAGAAAAATGTTTCTGCTGCAAACGTTAACTATATAGTTTTGTTTACATTGGAACAACACAAACAATTACAAAAAGTTAATGGACAAACCATTATTTTTTTTTTACAAGAAGGGTGCTACCAAATATTAACTGCCTTCATGTAACCATAAATGAGTTTCATACACCTCTCTTCTAGAATTTTGGACCTCTCTTCTTTGCAAACTGCTCCAGCCTATTCAGATTTAAATGATTAATTCTCTAAACTGTTCTTAAAAATGCTCTATAGGATTCCTACCCGGACTTCCGAGTGTTTCTGAGACCAGGATCAGGTCTGTTTTTATTTCATCATCTATTGGAGGGTATACCATCTATCTGTCCACAGCACGTTCTTCATGACAAATTGTGGTTTTGCAACATAAGTAAATTGCATTCTTGCTTTTTAATTGCCTTAGTGTCCTCATAGGTCTCCTACCATAGTGTCCCTTTTAAGTCAGATGCATAGTGCAAGCTGGCACTGTTGTACCTTGTGTCTGCAGATCCCCTTTAATTTATTTGAAAGTTAATTGGGGTTCTTTAACCACCATTCATAAAAGGGTTGCATCTTCTAACAAAATTGGAAGGGTCCCAACATTTTTTTAATCCTGACGCAATTTCAGTGGGTAACCGCTTTTGTCCCGACCTGCTTTTGATTATACCACCAAATAATTTAAGGTTAAGCTTATTGTGACTTAATCCTACAACTTCCTGGTATCAAAGTATCTGCCAACTAAAAATATTAAATTAAGCCGACACAAACATGAGAACGTGTATAAAGTTTTGTAGCAAGTGACTTATATTTAAACTGTAACACACTCTTTAATATGATTGAAAGGGGGAAAAAAAACCCTTCTAGAGCCACAAATAATCATGAATTTATTAAGGGTGCCAATATTTTTGATCTTATTAAGCCCCAACATTCCTGTTGAGTTCTGAATCTTACTAGCCTGCTTAGTCATTATCCTAAGAGATGGCAGAGGCTGTAGGTGCTTTCCACCTGGTACAAATTTAGTTTTCCAGTAAAGGCAGTGCTTAGTAAGTGCATCGTTATAGTTGCACATCACATGCACATCAAAAATAGCAGCATGGCGTCTGCCTCGGTCACCGGAGCCACAACGCTGAAACAGAGAATACAAACTAACCATCTGCTGGTGAAATCTGAAATCTGACTGGTAAGAAGGTGGAGTTTTTCCCCTCTTTAAAACCGCAGATCTGACAGTAATACCAGATTAAAGGCACAATTGCTAGCCTCAACGAATAACTATTAGAAGGAAATTTTTTACTTAAATTTTAATTCCCAGTCAATGCTAAATGACCTTTTACATTTGCATGTAATGAGGTCCTGGGAATAAACCGCCGTTATTGAAAATTAAGTGTATATTTATGTCCTAAGCAAAATTATTGATACAGACTTAACGCGCTGCAAAATGGTGAGGACAAACTGTGGACAAGTCTTTGTGTATGTCGGCATGTTGTTTTGATCACTGTGTAAACACTTATCTGGGAAGAACAGCAACTTTTCTGATTACTCCTGTACAATAAAAGTTACAAAAATAGCGTAAAAAACCAACAACAAACACAATATAAACACAAAGCTGGTTGCACTCTTATTCCCTCACGGCTTAATGCTTATTCTGAGACACTTACATGGAGAAAATTGGCAAAGACTGCGGATTTCAATTAAAAGTTAACATAGACCTGAATCAGTTTAGAACAATTTAAATACACATTGATGCTAGAGGGTAAACTATAGATGAGAAAATAATATTGAGGTCCTGAGCTGTACACAGCCCAATAAGGAACACACCCATTGTCATTTTGCCTCTTAGGGGCAAGTTGGTTATCAAGCATTTACGCATATTTTAGATCTGGAAACTGAAATAATTACTCAGTGGGTAGGCTTCTGGATCGTGCTAGGTTGCGGGTTCAATTCTCATAACCACTAAGCTAGGAGGAGCGGTGGCTCAAATTAAGGTTAAAACACAGAGTTGCTTATCCGAAGAGTTCAAGCCACATCACTGCCAACTAAGATTAGGAAGACCTGGGTTCAAATCCCACCATCGCCAAAGAAGATCTAGTTCCTCCACCGAGTCGCTGAGCATGATCCTTTACCCATCCTCATAACTAAACCAATGCTCTGACCCTATATGAAGAAAGAGCATGTTATAAAATGTATGTGATAAATAATGACATCGAAAAACTGCCACAGTTGGACCGCCTGAACAAAACCTTAGCCATTAACTGCCCAGTTGGATAGGAGAGGCGGTCAGATACCTGTAAGACAATCTGGATAAGAGTTAGCTATTTTTTCCTAAAAAAAAAGTGTTTCCTAAAAACTGTTGCCAGCTAAATCATTAACATAATTCGAACTTTTTATTAATTTGACGTTTAAAGTGAGATTATTAAAAGTAAAATTTTAAAAGAAATAACAAGCCTCTTCGCGAATACTTGCTAACTCACGACAATAAAACAACACCAAGGCTGTAGTCCAACTCACTTCCTTGGTCCCTACATAGGGACACTATGTAAGACATAAAAATAACGTCTATTACGCGCTAGGTAGTCGACGAGATATGGATTTGCGCTGCCTTGCTAGCAAACTAGCAAACAAGTTCGTCTGCTAAGGAGGCTAAGGAGAGCTAACGTTAGTTGTTTGGCGTTTTACAGGTCAACAAACACCAAAACGCGTTCAAAATTAAAAATACAAACACTTACCCATTTCGCTATCTAGACAAGCTAAACAATTTGACGCCCTGTTATTATCTAAAGGAAACAATGTTCTCTCCTTAGGATCTTCGAGAAATCGTTGCTCACTAACAATATGTCGGAGATCTACGGGAAGTCCGCAAGAACACTCAACGAAACGCGTAGCAGGGAAATAAATGTTGCGCGTGCGCACTTAAATTAGGTTTCAACAATTAATCGGTTGACAAAATTGAGCGATATTATCGTGATGTAATTTATACAGCCGAAAATGTACCCATAATAAACCCATAAAATCTCTGCAATAACTAAACGTAAAGTAACGATTAGTCATAGACATCAATTTTACACAACCCAGTTTATCCCTGGAATAAATGGTTCTGGTTTGAGCAAAACATTAATAACCCTGAAATAACAGTGAGAAATATATAAGATCTATACTGCCTACAAGATAAATATAGCTCTATATCTCAAGAACAATAGTGCAATATAATACCGGAAGTGGTAGTGCATTGATTTACATTTACAACATTTGGCAGGTGCCCTTATCCATCATGACGTACATTTACCTCTTTACACAACTGAGCAATTGGAAATTACATTTACATTTACAGTATTTGGCAGACGCTCTTATCCAGAGCGACTTACAAAAGTGCTTTGAGTATCTACTTACATTTATATTAAGGGTCTTGCTCAGGGACCCAGCAGTGGTGGGTTGATGGTGGTGAAAAGCTATTTTCCTATGTGTTATGCATCCAGTCATTTCTTGGTTAATGCTTACTTACTAAATACACTCATTAATTATTTACTTAATTTTTCATTTCATTTATTTATTATAAATTATGATTATGGATCGGCGCGGTGGCGGAGTGGTTAGCATGGTCGCCTCACAACAAGAAGGTCCCAGGTTCGATTACCGGGCTGGGAATATTTGTGTGTGGAGTTTGCATATTCTCCCAGCGTTTAGTAATCTTGACTCATTAAATCAACCTAATGTACATGTTTTTGGACGGTGGGAAGAAACCGGAGTACCTGGAGGAAACCGACGCAAGCGCGGGGAGACCATGCAAACTACGCACAAAAAGATCCCTGGCACGGGAATCGAAATTGAGACCGTCCTAACCACTACACCACCGCGCCGCGGTGATATTCAATCAGTCACAACAGAATAGCAAAGGCTTAAGCAACAGGTTTAGGAGTGTAGCAATAAAGGTTAGATATCCACTAGGGGTCACTGTTGTATAGGCTCTGAGACAAACGTCCCAGAATTCTACTTCCCACTTCAACTATTTTTTTTTTTTACAGACTTTCCTCTGGTCAATGTCATATTTTGTATTTATAGAAATACAACAAAAATGGTTGTGCTGTGGAGCAGAATGTAGGCGTAGACAACCACATATTATTTCACACGATACAGCAGATTAAAACGTCCTCTGCTGCAGTTTTCATACGGTTCCTCATTTTAAAGTTTCATTAGTCCTGATACTGTGGAATTCAGCAGTATTACAAAATAGAGGATATACATTTAGCTATATGCCAATACTAGATGGAAGTCATCTACATATTAATTTCGACAAGATTCTTTCTATTTTGAATATAGATCTAAGGCTGTAAGTCTATAGGCCTGGCTATGCGAGACTAATCAGAGACTTGCATATAAGTCCTAATCCACAGCTATCTAGAGGCCTTTCAGCTATAATAACTTGACAGCCTTATAGCACGTGTAAACATCTCCTCGTCACAGTTCCATTCACAGTAACTGATATAGGATCAGCAGAGGTCTGTAAATATTATAAATTAGTCCTTAAAGCAGTAACAAGATGTGGAACTGTCCAACAGAATCCCTTTGGCAGGTGACCAAGTTTTCTTTCTACTAGCAAGATTCTATAGCGCTTAAAAATCACTTTTAAATGGCAACTTGGCACTATTAGATTTAAGGAAAAAAAAAATCAACATACTAAATATTTTTCTAGATGCCACCATAAAAGGAATCTTTCTGTGCGGAGTTTGCATGTACTCCCCATGGTTTTTCTACGGTTACTCCTTTCCACAGTCCAAAAACATGTACATTAGGTTGATTGGTGATTCTAAATGTCCCATAGGAATGAATGTGGGACAGGCTCCAGCAGACCCTGTGACCCAGTTTTAGGCAATAAGGGAGTTAGAAGATGAATGAATGAATGAATGAATGAATGAATGAATGACACCATAATATGTTAGTCATACTATTTTGAATAAGTCCTGAGTATAATGGCAATTTTATGATGTGTCCAACCTTACATGAAACCCAAACCTGATTACTGTGGACCAGATGTGACCACCCTGATTGCAACGTCTTTTCTATATTAGTGACAGATTCCACACGGAGAACCACAATTAGCCGGTGAGAACAAATCACAGAGAAAATAATTGCACCGTAAACATCCGAAACACATTCGAGAATATACCAGCACACCTTCTCATCTCGATGCACAGATGCTAACGAGCAGCTGTGAAAAAATACCAAAATAGGACCAGACTGGATAGCACACCGAAAACCTGCAAGAGGATCCCCTTGAGTGCATAGCAAGTGTTAGGTAGCTGAAATAGGAAGCACATCCACCGGGAAAAAGCATGCAAGAAGACGACTGCCATAGGTCTATATTACTAATATAAAATTAAATCCACACTTATTCTCCTCATCTGCCAATGTACGGAACCGGTCAAGTGGTAAAAAAGATAACAGGGAGTAAGTTACATTTCTGAGTGACAGCAAATTGGGAACATTTTCACCCACAAGTGCTATCACCAATGGATTGATATGGGTTTTGAGGCTTAGAAAGCACCACTTGGTGCCTCACAACTATTCGCTCAAGACTCTGACTGACAAGCTTTAATACATCTGGGGATTTAAACGTGTTAAAGTTTTCCAATTCCACATCTTTTAAAACCTCTGGAAAGTTCCAAGAGTCGTCTTAAGGGGTTTGTTTGTGCCGTGACACTGATGTTTTTTACTCACAGTGGTATGCCAAGCTCCATTAGAATTCTGCAATATACAAACCTCACAATGGGATAGTTATGTAATATACATTCTGAATCAAACTTCTATAATAACCACAACACTTCTAGAAAGGTTTTGCATTAGATTGAAGTGGATGAGATCAGATACTGATACTTGAATAGGAGTTCAAAGTGTTTAACAGTGTCATTAGTGGTAGTGGTATATTTTGTGTATGGATATGATAAGGGACAGGAAATGCAACACAACTCTGGGTTGTGTTGGGCAATGAACAATTAATTTATTCAGTCATTCATCTTTTAACCCGCTTATTCATGAAGTGTCTGCTACAGCCTATCTAAGTGCACATAGGGAGAAAGGTTGGACAGGTCACACTGTACAGGTCGCCAGACATAGATTATCAACCTCACGCACACACACTCTCACTCCTATGGACAATCACCAAACAGCATAATGTACAGGGTTTTGGACTGTGGGACAAAACAAGAGTACCCGGAGAAAAACCATGAAAACGTGGGGAGGGCAAAAAAAACAGGAATCGAACCCTGAACCTAACTGCTGTGAGGTGAAAAAAAGATAGCTAATAAAACTGGATTTAAAAAAAAGCCAGTAACTGTTAAGAGAAAAATCACATGTCCAAATATACATAATCAAAGCTGTTCCCAAAAGAGTACTAAGCTACAGTAATAAATATTTTTGACTTGAATTCGATATTCCCGGGCAGGGGATTTTTCTGTGCATGTTCTCCTCGTGTTTGTGTGGGTTTCCTCCGGGTACTCCAGTTTCCTCCCACAGTCCAAAAACATGCAGATTAGGTCAATTGGTTATTATAAATTGTGAATGTGTATTTTTGTCTGTGAGATGGACTGGTGACCCGTCCAGGATGTACAGCCGCATCTCGCCCTATGTGTGCTGGTATAGGTGTCAGCAGACCCCCGTGACCCTAAATTAGGCAAGAAGGTGAGTGAATGAATGAATCCAATATGACTCAAGAAAGTGAGAGTCAGAGCATTGGAAAGCACTTAGCTATGGTAATAGATAAACTTTCCAGGGATCAATAAAACCTAATATTGTTCACAGACAGAACCTGAGAAACACAATAAAGTCTTTATTATTGCTGCATATTACATGACAGCACAATGGAATTCCTTTTTTATTATTTTATTATTATTGTTAGTTTTAAACGTTGGGGTTATACATGCTACAAACCTCCTGAATGTTAAGTGCCTTGCTTAAGGGCCCAACAATGGTAGCTTGGGAGTGCTTGAGGTTGTATTTTTTTCTGTAGGTGAACAAAGTATTTTTCATAAAGGGAAAGTTTCTATTGTGTTAACTGAATCTGTATTATTATATAGTTTATGACAAGGAATAAACAGCATGCAGTAATAGGAAATAAGTTATTCTTAGTGATTAGTGATTCTAAATTGCATGATTGCAATAGGAGTGAATGTGTGTGGTTGTTTATCTATATGTGGACCTGCGATGGCCTGTCCGGGCTGTACTCCAGCCTTTTGCCCTGTGTGCACTGAAATCTGGTGAGCAAATCCGGTGAGCTTCAATTAAGCAATAAGCAGGTAAGAAGATGAATGAATGAATGAATGAATGAATGAATGAATGAATGAATGAATGAATGAATGAAACGTTTCTGTACTTTTTAAATCAGTTGTTAGAAATTAGCATAGTGTAATCCAGGCAGAAGCAAAATAGATGCCAGACGAAGCAGGTAGGGAGAAGCGGTGATATCAGTCACATAGAGTTGAAGGTGAGGTGTGTGCTTAAATGGGGGATTGAGTGAGATTACAAAACGATCAATAGATGAGACTAATTAGTATAGAACGCTGGAAGGATAGAGTGAGGATATTGTTGTACCATGACATTATGGCTGCGTAAATATATGGATACAGCTTAATCGCAATATTTTTATAACATTAGTGTATCAATATTTTAACTTCTATTATCAAGACATAATTCAGTTTTAAACGGATTTAAATTGTGGTTTATTATGTTGCGTCAAACCACTTCATATAACATATATGGCCATTGAATGAGAAGCAAACTTTGTGGATAAAAATAGGGACGTCTTGGTATTTGTTGTATTTTTTTAAATTTGAAACATTTTTCTGTTCCGAGAAAAACAAAGCTCTGAAACATCAAAGTTCAAAGATGCTTAGCTATTAAAATACTAGCAGGTTCACTTAGTGTTTGAGCATGATGGAAACCTCCTCCACAGGGAAAAGAATAAGATTGTAAAGGAACATGTAGCTTTGTCCTATCATCAGATCCCAGGGCCCCAGAAAGTGATAAGAGTGAAAACGGATGTTGATGGGTTTGGCCCTCAAGCTCATCTTATTATTAAAGCAAGCTTCAATAGACAGCTTCCTTTGGTCATAAATCCTCACACTTATCCTGGACCAGTGAATGTGAGAGACTGAGAGCCTTGGGCCGAAGACAAACACTCACTCCTGCATTAAATCAACCTACTAGATCTTACACAAGCCTCGTCTAATCTTCAGACTCACAAAAAGCAGCAGTTGTAATAAAATTCCACGCTGGTTGATGTCTTACCTCAGGCCTCGAAACTTTCTTATTAACATTGCAACACTAACACCAGACCTTTATTTCTCCAGCTGTTACAGAGATAGTTAATAATGGATGCTGGCTGCTGTGCACAGAGGAGGTGAAGACTGGGGTGAATAACAGATGTAGTTCAATAGCGCTTATTCCTTTGATGTAATTGGAATGGAAATGAACCGATATTTTTTATTTAAGGAGTAACACGCAGTGGGTTAGACCATAATATAAAGTCATAATTGAAGTCACTCATCATCTTTTAAAAAGATTTTGTTCCTCTAGATCTTAGAAATTTGCTTATGTTTCCAATTTTCTTTTTATATCGACCATTATTTAAACCTTTCTTTAAAACAATTGATTTCCTGTTTCAATTAAAGTATACATTATATATAAATGAAAAAAATTGTATTTGGATGTAATATTTATATAAATATATCTGTGTATGTGTTCATTATTTCAATGTTTTTATTTATTTATTTAACATCTGTATAATTTAATGTATATATGTATTATATATATATTTAAGGGGCAGCGAAGTGGCGTAGTGGTTAGCAACGTCGCCTCACAGCAAGAAGGTCCCAGGTTTGATTCCCGGGCCGGGGATCTTTCTGTGCTTGTGTGGGTTTCCTCCGGGTACTCCGGTTTCCTCCCACAGTCCAAAAACTTGCAGATTAGGTGGATTGGTGATTCTTGCAGATTGATGGACTGGCGACTCGTCCAGGATGTACCCCCACCTCTCGCCCTATGTGCGCTGGGATAGGTGCCAGCAGACCCCCGTTTCCCCGAATTAGGGAATAAGCAGGTAAGAAGATGAATGAATATATATTTACATATACACACTATATTATAATAATATCTATAATACATTAAATATGCATGCACTAAATACATTTTCCTTGCAGCTAGAAACGTGTGTGTGTGTTGTGTGTGTGTGAATGGTGGTTTGTCTATGTGTTGCCCTGCACTGGACTGGCAACCGATCCAGGGTGTACCAGTGCCTTTTGCACATTAAACATGACCATATAAATGTGATCAAATATAAAACATGTAACATGGAAGAACATGGAACACTCAGGATACATGAGGATAATCACATGGTTCTTGCCTCTTCTCACTCAAGATCTACCAAAGCTTGCACAATCTCTGGAGTGTCGTCATTATTTTATTCCTCTGTGGTTTACTGTCAATATAAATAAACTCATATATAATAATGTTTTTTTGTACCAGTTGGATCAATAAACTTTAACAAAATGGATTAAATTACTAATTCATATAAGAAATTCATATTCACCCTAATAAACATGTGCCGAATGACGTGTTCACTCGCCTCGGTTGTTAATTGTTTTCCATGGTATCTACTCTCCACAGGACCGTTTCTGCTTTCACTGTTTGATCTGCAATACGAAACAAAGAACAAAGCAATAAAAATTCTCTCATGATAATGGATTTGATTAAAGCTCTTATTGGTTCTGACAAATGGTTGGTAATTAAAATAATAAAATTATTGCTTATCTAACTAGTTTCTTTTCTCCACCCGTTTACTCACTATGAAAAAAGTGGTTTATTCATTTATTTTAACTATTAATTAACAAATTAAATTTTGAGTAAAGACAATTTGTTTATGGTCCAGGGTTCAATTTCTGAGCCAGGAATCTTTCTTTGCGGAGATTGCATATTCCACGCGTGCTTGCATGGGTTTCCTCCGGGTACTCCGGTTTTGTCCTTCAGTCCAAAAACATGTATTCTAAATTCTAAATTACCCATAGGAGTGAATGTGTGTGTGTGTGTGTGTGTGTGTGTGTGTGTGTGTGTGTGGTGTGTCTATGTGTTGCCCTGCGATGGACTGGCAACCAATTCAGGGTGTACCCGTGCCTTTTGCACTATGTGAGCTGGGATAAGCACCAATAGACCCCCGTTTTACTATGGAATAAGCAGGTAAGAAGATGAATGAATGAACGAATGAATGAATGAATGAATGAATGAATGAATGTTTACTTTCCATTAATCATATATAATCCAATACAGAACAGAAAGGATGGCTTAGTAATAGCGTGTTGGACCGATACCAATGGATAGAAAGATTGCCCCTGAGCAAAGCCCTTAACCCCCAATTGCTCAGTTGTATAAAAGAGATATAAGTAAGCCGCTCTCGATACGGGTATTACTTGCCGCTATTACTTTCTTTTTCCGTCAGTATGTCCACCTTGGGCTATTTTACTGTGTATAAATGCAGCTATCAGATATAGTCCTACAGATATCAGATATAGTCAGCATCATAATAGTAAGTGGTAGTGCATTGATTAACATATTGGTCTGCTAATTGAAATATCTGGATTCAATTTCCAGCAGCACTAAGTTGCCATTGTTGGGAACAAAACCCTTAACCTCCCCCAAAAAGCAACAATTTCAAGACTTTCAATTTGATAGCAAACAATAACAACAAATTATATCTTTTATTGGTTTTTTCATTTTGGCATATCCTTTTCCAGGGCAACATGCATTTCATTTATAAATCAGATAACAATTAAGGGGCCTTACATAAAGGCCTAGGAGGAACACTTTGGCTGTTTTGTAATTGTGGTGGTATAAGAAGTCTTAGCCTCCTTGATGTAGTTTCCTTCTCTACCGAGAAAAGTTTTAAAAAACGAAATCCTATTTGCACAGTTCCTGCACAAAGAAAGCACAGGGAGGTCGCCTAGCACAGAGGGTCGAACAGCCATAAAACCGCTCCAGGCAAAGGCACCAAACAGCACAAGCACGAAACACGCTCCAACAGCCATCTAAAGCAACAGACATTCACGCATCGCATAAAAAAATCAAGGGCAGGATCAAACTCTGGAGTTCTGCCACAACCACCAGACAAATAAAGGATACAGTAAAAATATATAGAAATTGATTGATATTCATCCATGCAGCTGTATATTTAGCTGTTTAGCTATTATCCTGATGAATAATTATCCTGAATAATACATATACAGTATATTCGGTTACAGTATATCTACTGTCATTTAGGGCCTTGGGATTAATGTTATGCAGACCTAAATGGATGAAATGACAATAATAAACAGAAGCTGATTAAATGGGAGACATGGTTGTCAGGACATGGTGGAGCATTATTTTAAAGCGGTCATCGGCTGCGACACAGATCTGTGGCATCCACGTTCATTTTTTGTCTGGCCTCCACTCTCTCTTACTGCGGTGAGAAATAGGCTTCCTAATTAGTGTTTTAATTACCACCAGGTGCGAGCGATTTCCCTGCACACATTTCAGAGCTCATTAGCATGTAAAGCAACTCACAGTGAAACGGGTCGGGGTGAACAGAGTTGTTTCTGACAAGGTAAAAATGAGTGTTCTTACACTACCTATCAGAAATTTTTAAAGTTTATTTGAAACTTTTCATTATGAGTCTAAAGAAATCTATTCTTCTTCTTCTCCTTTCGGCTGCTCCCGTTAGGGGACGCCACAATAGATTGCTCTTCTCCACACTACCCTGTCCTTTAAATCTGCATCCTTCACGCCAACTACCTGCATATCTTCCCTCACCACATCCATAAGCCTCCTCTTTGGTCTTCCTCTTTTCCTCCTGCCTGGCACCTCCATTTTCAGCATTCTTCTACCAATATACTGCATGTCCCTCCTCTGCACATGTCCAAACCATCTCAACCTAGTGTCCCTCACCTTGACTCCAAAACATCCTACATGAGCCATCTAATTTATGGTTAAATGGACATCCGGTGGGCGGCGCAGTGGCGTAGTGGATAGCACAGTCGCCTCACAACAAGAAGGTTCGAATCCTGGGCCGGGATCTTTCTGTGCGGAGTTTGCATGTTCTCCCCGTGCTTGTGTGGGTTTCCTCCGGGTGCTCCGATTTCCTCCCACAGTCTAAAAACATGCAGATTAGGTAGATTGGTGATTCTAAATTGTCCATAGGAGTGAATGTGTGTGTGAGTGGTTGTTTGTCTATGTGTTGCACTGAGATGGACTGGCGACCCGTCCAGGGTGTACCCCTGCCTCTCGCCCTATGTGTGTTGGGATAGGCGCAGCAGACCCCCGTGACCCCAGATTCGGGAATAATTCATTGAATGAATGAATGAATGAATGAATGAATGAATGAATGAATGAATGAATGGACATCCGGTGACTCCCAAACATTATTTCACTAATGCATAAATTTAACAAAAATTATATTCATTCATTGCATTTAATTCTTAAGAAAGCAGTGAAAAAAGTATCACAATAATAAAAGGTTATTCCAGAATGTCTTAAAAGTAAAGGTTATACAATGAGAAACTATAAAAAATAGAGATTAAAAGTATAAAGGCTACAGGTTTCTGCTCATCCCCTCCACTATTGCATTAACTCTGTCACAATGATGTAAAGCTCTTGAGATTCCTGCTTGTGATACAAGCTAAGAAGAGATGAAATGGAAATGAACTTTAAATGCCGGGTTTGTGTACATGTTAGCAATTTTGTGGGAGAAACATTAATAGAAAAAAGACAGTGAAACTTCCTTTAATACTCTAAAGGGCAAAGTCAGGCGTATTTATGGAAATTACCAATGCACTCCGCCATGTGGTTTAAAAACCCTGCTATTTGATGCTGACTCTGCAGTGTGTGTGTGTGTGTGTGTGTGTGTGTGTGTGTGTGTGTGTGTGTGTGTGTGTGTGTGTGTGTGTGTGTGT
>JAOTRA010000009.1:7347685-7357846 GCA_026260255.1 Pseudolaguvia tuberculata | reverse complement strand
TGTCACTCGTCCAAGTAAAAGAATAAAGATCTGTATTCAACGCGAATTACCTGTCTGTGGTTCTATAGCGTAACAATTATATGCCTTAAACTGATTTTGTTGGTAAAGGCAGTGATGTGCAAGGCTGAAAAAGTTAAAATTGTTTCTGGGACAATGCTGGGCAAAAGCCATTCAGAAAAAAAAGATGAGTTGTGTTAGCTTGTGTAGATGTGTTTGTGAATGTGTGTTGCCTCTAGTTGGTAAATTTAATCACTTGGAAAGTGGGAGCTGTCAGTGAAGCACAAATAATATATCACTTTGGCTGGTATCCGACTGAAGAGTGCTGAGTCCAAGTGAATTTACTTGGATTAACTTGGCCATGCACAAAGTCTTGTTTTAGTAATTTTCTGGATGTGGACTGTTCTCTTTGTAGACTCTTCACAGTTCTCTTAACTGTCTCTTTGCAAGTTTATTATGTTAATTGGGTAATTATTAGCTATTTTTCACTGTGCTTGGTGGTTTCTTGCTGTGTTTGAGTAATTTCTCCCTAGTCAGAAATGATGTAGACTATAGACTGATTGGCATCGCTATATGGACTGTAATAACTGTACACTCTGTCATTGTGACAAAACATGCAAATTTATTTATGCAAAATTATATTTAATTACTAATTAATAACAGTAAGAATCATTTCAACAATGTTGGAAGTTCAACTAGAAAGCCAGATTTATGGACCAGATTTATGTTTAGCATTGAATTAAAAGTCAACCGCCGCCTTAACCTATTTGCCTTAACTATAATAAATTGCCTTAACTATGATAAATAGTTAATAGTCACATAGACACATAGACAAATAGATACATCAGAAGAAAAGTTTCAAGGCTACACTGCCCTAAGCCTTTATGGAACTGGGAGGTTGTTAGACTTGTAAGCGAGCATGATATTCTTAACCACCATTTAGTGTCTGATTTGTATCTTATGCCTTCTTTAACAGTTCATAGGAGAGTTTGGATAGCCTCCGCAACATCATATCCGAAATAGAGCTACTAATTAGCAGTGTGACCCTATCCTGCTATACTCATTTTAAAGCTTACAAGGACGTGCTATAGTATGAACAGACATGTACATGTGGCACCAACAAAAACCAGAGCAGACAATGGGTTTTCTCTTGTGATGCAAAAACCTCAACTCAACCAAAGTGTGGGGAGCCTCTATTTCCCAGGCCTCAACAGGAAGTCTGCTCCTTGATTCAGATACACTGGGATAAATGTTGCTCATAGCAAGCATAGTTTCCAGTGAGTTCACTAAAGGATTTGTCTTGCTATATTTATGTGCCATGAGAGATGAATATCATTCCACACCCTTTGGGTGTAGCCGTCACTCATGGATGCTCCCCAGCCTGTGAGGAAGGCATCTGTCACAAGTTTTACATGTCAACAAAGAGCCCTCAGTTCCAGACTCTGCACCAAGAACTAGGAATATCTTCATATATTTAATGTTTGATGCTTAGTGGTTAAGGTATGGGGTTGCTAACAATAAGAATGTGGGTTCAACTAGATGGATCGATTGATAAACAGATAACAAACAAATCAGTATTGGGGAATTTGCTAAATAGTGACTTATTTATTTTTAGGTACTTTTTGTGATATTTAAAATTGCATGTGACTTTATTAAACTGCTTATGTAATGACATTTTAAATAATTCTAGCATTATTATACTTTATCAATGCAGACAGCATGACAGGAAAATCTAACAAGGCAAATGATTGTTACCTACCAAAAAACAGCAGCACAAAGCAATCGTAAAAGGGTAATTTAATTTCCAACTGGAAAAACACTGAAAGCCCTGTGGGCAACAACTTCCATTTCAGAGCAAATCGGTGGTTATGACAGTATTTTAATATCAGGGACAGGAATTTCATTTAAGCTGTGGGAAACATGGTCACATCACAGCCAGATGCCTAGCACATAGCAATGAGTGAAACTGCTAGACGTGAAAATAACAAGCTGTTATTAGTCATAAATCAGATAATGGAAGAAAGACACTTTTATGAAGCAGGGTGTGAAATATCCTGCTGCAGGTTACAGATATACTGTAAAAGCATAATTACATAGGATAGTAATAATATTAAACCAGGTTGGAAACAATGCACATTAGGCTATTTTTTGCCAGTTTAGTAAGTAAGCTAATTTCAGCCAGCCTTTCAGCATAGCTGTTTAAAGGAATATTCATTAGCTTGTGTGAATTAGTTTACAGTGTAGATCAGAACCATACACATTAGATAAAAGATGATGTAAAACTATCTGTTTCAATCTCTCATGTGTCATAATGAATGTCTCATAGCTAACCTTGAGTTGGGACCCTGCTTCATCCCAGCTCGACTCATGGTTATCATTCCTTCCAAAAACACACTGATAAGGCTTTGTCATCATTCACGTCTCAACTATTTGCTAGACAGGGACTATATTGCTGCAGAGACACACACACACACACACACACACACACACACACACACACACACACACACACACACAGAGCTGTGAGCTCTGTGCTCTACTGTACCTCCCAGAGCTATTAAATCCTGACAAGATACAACATTGTATGCTGTCCATCTTTGCTGTGTAATGGGAGACTCACGGAGCTGATGTAAAGAGACTAGCTGTAGTTTTAATAGCTTTTTACACTAAACTTTCATGTGTAGAACTTACATCTGGCACTGCCTAAAAGCCACTACTGAAGCTGTAAGAAATTAAATTCCCAAATGTGGTCATTCAAAATGCAAAAGGTTTTTCTGAAAGGAGACATTTGGGTTGTTTTAGCATCAAGAAGCTTCATCACCTCAACATAAATTCTTCAAAAATTAAAGCAAGAATGAGACGGTTACTTTTTTTTTTGCTTCTTCTTCTTCCCCTTTCGGCTCCTCCAGTTACAGCAGATCACTCCTCTCCACACTACCCTGTCTTCTACATCTGCCTCTTTCACCCCAACTACCTGCATATCTTACCTCACTCCATCCATAAACCTCACTCTTTTGTTTTGTTCTTTTCCTCCTGCCCGGCTCCTCCAATTCTCAGCATTCATCTACCAATATAGTGCTTGTGCCTCCTCTGCACATGTCCAAACCATCACAACCTAGTCTTCTTCACCTTGTCTCCTACATGCGCCGTCCCTCTAATAAATTTTATTTTTGCTGCGACTTACACTTACACACTTACATTTGTCATTTTTTAGCAATTAGTTATCAATAATTCTGTCAAAGGTAGGACAGTGCTTTAGTGGTTAGCACTGTTGCCACAATTTACTGAGTACCTGAGAGCCAAACTCCTTGGACACAACCTTGATGGTTGGTTGACTATTTCCTCAACCTAGTCCACTAAATGCCAGGGTCTCTGCAAGTGTATCGTTCTTTTATGAGTTGACAGTCTTTTATGATCATGTTAATAAAGTCCGCACTGACACTTCAGGCTGGCTTTAAACAACAATAATTGATCCGACCCTCAGACCTGGTTCTAGGTCAAGTCCTGGATGATCCCAGCAAGGTACACTTCATCTTCTTCATCTGTTTCCTTCTCAACGACAGGCCTACCAGGTTTACTACACCCTGATGACCTATAATGAGTTCATTAAAGTGCACCCTGGTATGCACACCCTTTGTTGAGGACAATATTATTCACATAATTCCCACAAGCTTTGCATGTCATTAGTCTGAGCAGACATTGTAATTTTGCTTGTTTTCAAAATGTAAGTTCTGTTTGTCAAAGCATGATGCAGCATAGCATTCTTTATTTTATTGCGCCCAAATTCTTCTTCTCCTTTCGGCTGCTCTTGTTAGGAGCAACTACCTGCATGTCTTCCCTCAGCACATTCATAAACCTTTTCCTTGGTCTTCCTCTTTTACTCTGCCCGGCACCTCCATCCTCAGCATTCTTCTACCAATAAACTGCATGTCCCTCCTCTGCACATGTCCAAACCATCTCAACCTATCCTCCCTCCCACGTAGGATGTGTCCAAAACATCCTATGTGCACCGTCCCTCTAATGAACTCATTTTTAATCGTGTCCATCCTTGTCACTCACAATGAAAATCTCAACATCTTCAACTTCTTCAACTCTCAACTCTGCCACGTCCAGCTCTGCCTCCTATCTTTTTGACAGTGCTGTTGTCTCTAAACTATATAACAATGCAGGTCTCACTACAGTCCTATAAACTTTCCCATTCACTTTTGCCAAAACTTGTCAATCACAAATCACTCCTGCACTCAAATTAAAGATAGTAATTTAAACTCAATTGGCAAGATTGCAGTTTTGGTTTGTTTTTTTTCTTCATACGATGTATAATTCTGCAAAGTCATTCAGAAGGTGAGATAGGTAGCGTTCATACTCATGCTAGATGGGTGGAATTATTGAAAACAGTCTCAAAGGATGGAATAAACAACGAGACCATGAAAGCCTAGATAGGCAGTAGAGACACTGTGAAATAAGACATGTTTTCCAGACTGCTTTACATTCAGCAGACTACAAAGCTAAAGAGCAGCTCTAAATTATTCTTTTATATAAAAAAGATATTTAAAGCTTCTTATTGGGAAACGGCATGTGAGAAGCACTACAGCACCAAAGCTGTTTGTACTTCTATTCCAAGAGGATGACTGGGTATCGAGGAGTCAAAGCTCACCCTCAAGGTCAAGACTCATTTTTATAGAACTCTCAAATGAGTCAGAGCATGTCGTGACATTACTGCCCTTGTGACCTTAAGTGACAGTGAAGTGTTACAATGACGGTCTGAGTTAATGAGCTGTTACACATACACACACACTCCTCCCACACGGCTAGCTACATCTGTAGAATCTCCACAGAGACGATGTGGGTTTTAGAATAAATTATTCCAGTTCGAATACAGCTTGATTGGGCTTAGATGCAGAGACCTGGCAAGGACTTACTAACGTGGCAGCCTCTTTGGCTTGCTCTTTCTCTGACTGGCTCATTTTCATATGAGTCATCACCTTGCAGCAGTATTTCCCTCAAAACGGTGTTCTGTTTCTCTAGCTAATGGCCAGAGTGTCACTATGAATATACATCATCTGGACTGAAAAAAGAGAAGGTAATTTGTTCCCATCTTTAACATGTTAGTGTCAAAGACCATTTTCTGTCTGTCTGTCAGGGATAAATTCTGCCATCTTGTATCTTGTTTATTATAATTAGATAACATGACCAGTTCTATTAAGATGCAGCTGAAGGGAATAAAGTAATGTGGTTTTTCAACCTTAAAATAATGTCTCTATTTCATAATAAGCCAGACAAATATTTTGCAGATGCTACCTGAGTATCCTCCTAACGGCTACAACCCTTGAGTCCAACCAAACACATCTATGTTATTACTAATTGAGTAAGCTAAACTTGAGTAAAGTTTTTTTTTATAGTCCAATAGCTGTCTGTCTGAATGGCTACACTCCTGGTGTATAGAGCAGGATGTTTGGGATCATAATTCATTCATTCATTCCTAATATACATGTTTTTGGACGATGGTAGGAAACCCACGCAATCACAGGGAGATTATGCAAACTGCACAAAAACCCCGGCCCAGGAATCGAACCCGAGACCTTTTTGTTGTGAGGCTACCGTGCTAACCACTGCACCGCCGTCCCACCTCTCATAAACTTATAGTGGTAGCGTAGTGGTTAAGGTGTTGGACTAATAACAGAAAGGCCTGGATTCGATTCCCACCTCCACCAAGCAACCACTGTGGGCCCTTGAGCTGGGCCCTTAAGCCACAATTACTGAATGCCAATCTGCAACTGTAAACTGTAACATCCGATAATATCTGAGGATTATTATTAGGATCATATCAGGTTTTAATACTGCAGTAAAAATAGTTAAAAAATAAACAGTTTTTACAATGACTTCATCAGTCAGGAAGTGGGTCATATTAGAGGCACTACACGAGCAATAACACTGAACTGAATGTATTTTGCAGCTATCTCCAATACTTGGCCACATATTCTGGTTTCTGATGAAATGTACTAGTCTGGGTGAAACTACATAGACAACAGAGAATTGTTCTAATCACTCAAATGGGGGAAACATGAGCAATGCTTATGATTATGAAAATAATGTTCCATCTATATGAACATCTAACTGAGTCATATATGAATAGCAATTGTTCTTTAATGCTAATCGTTGGGTTGCCTTGTGCGATATAGCAATTCAATCTTCTCTATATGCTATTACACTCATGCAGCATGCATACATAGCTCATTATATTGTATTAGCTGAGCTGCCAACCATTATGCATGCTGTGCATGAGCTTATATACTTATACATAACAAATAAAGGTAATAGCTATGATAATTAAATAGTGAGTGAATGTGTTGTTAAATTGTTTCATTAATAAATGCTTAATGCTTTGATACAACATCTATCTTAGCTTCTTAGTTGCTGCTGCCAGCATGCAGTCCCAGTCTATAATAGTATTATATTCCTTCACCATATTCTACTATGTTATATATTTGCTTTGTAATCGGGTATTTGTTAACTTGTAATATTAATTATGATTATAATTTATGCAGTATAGTGTGATGGACTGGTCCAGGATGTACCCCTGCCTTCCGCACTATGTGTGCTGGGATAGGCTCCAGCAGACCCCCGTGACACTTAGAGAATAAGCAGGTTAGAGGAAGAATAAACACCTCTTGGCTGTGCTATAGGCTAATAAACATAGTCATTTAGTATAGTATATTAGAAATTATTTTAAAGCACTTGTCTTGTTAATATTTGTTAAATATAAAATTAATATAAGAAACTATATTAAATAATTTCAATTACAATATTTGCGGAAAAAAAACTGATCTATATGTTTCCAGACAAACATATTGGATAATGTAAATGATTCTTATTAATAAAACAGCCCTGCTCAGATGAGGGTAAACACCTTCAAGGTAACAGAAGAAGAGTAATATTGAGTTATATCTCTGCATTCTACTTATTCTGCAAACATATTTCATATTGAATCACATTCTAATGGTTTAAATCAGAGTGCTGGCATATGGTGGTAACATCTGGAAATATCAATCTTGACTGAATTAGAGGAAACTGTAGACAGTCATTTTAGTTAGAAGGAAGGAAGCAATACAAAATTTAAATTGGAATGCTGCACTCTCTCACATGATTAGGTATGGAGTGGTCAAACCTCTGTTTCTATCCATCCCAAACAACCGTTACCCTTTCCCATCCTCTCCAACCACTTTTCACTGCTAGGATGGAAAGTGATTGATCCTCAGCATTATAAGATTTTTTTTGTCATCCTTTAAAATTCTGATAATCAAACAGACTGAAATCTTATTTCCAGCAATATTTATCTTCAATGAGATAAACTTACAGCTTCTTAGATCTATATCTGAATGGCCTTTAAAGAGGAATTTCAATTCAGTCTTTTATTCCATGTTACTCTGTATGCTACATGTCCATATGTTTTTCATATTGAATGACAGCAGATTCTAAAAGCTACACATTTTAATGAATCTAAATGTTAACATAGATGTAAACTAAATTAAGTAATGATACCATCATTTATATTAGATTTATCTATCTATGTTTTCTGTACATGAACAGTTTGCCTCTGTTGGAGATAACATTCATTCATCTTCTAACCTGCTTATTCCGTTATTTGGGGTCATGGATGTCTGCTGGAGCCTATCCTAGTACAGCCCAAAAGAATTTTCAATGAAACACTCTTAATATATACTCTACTTTCTAATATATAAACAAGGGAACGCTGCTTTCCATGTGGCTATGTTGTAAATAATATATACACACAATAAAAATGTAGAAGCCTGAAAAAAAAAGAAAATTCCAAGAAAATTTAATAAATAAATAAAGTGTCAGCAAAAAGTACAAATGTTTTAGCTCTTTATAATTTTCTCTGTGAACAACAACGCAACATGTTTAAGCTCTGCTCAATACTAATATTGCTCCTGTAAAAAAAAAAATCATTACATTATGAAATTACAGTAGAATATTACACTAGTGGATATTATTGATATTGCTAATTAAGTATAAAAGTATACACTGTTTTATTTTTTAGTTTGAGACAACAGATAGGAAAAGCAGTACAAAGCAAATTATAAAAAAAAAAAAAAGACGTTCCACTCAATTTCCACTGTAATGAAACCCTTTTTTGCTAAATAAAAAGTTGATTACCCGCAATTTTACACCGTACGTCTCTCGCTTTATTTTTTAAACACATCATCAAAATCCATTTCAACTTATTTTTCTATTCTATGATACATTTTATATTGGACATCATTCTGTGTAATTATTCGTAATCAACTGGAATGAGGGCGGCACGGTGGCATAGTGGTTACCACAGTCGCCTCACACCAAGAAGGCCCCGGGTTCAATTCCCTGCAGAATTTCAATGTTCTACGTTTTCCTCTAACAGTCCAAAAACATGCATGTTAGGTTGGTTGGTGAGTCAAAATTGTCCATAGGAGTGAATGTGTATGTAAATGGTTGTTTGTCTATGTGTTGCCCTGTGATGGACTGGCGAACTGTCCACGGTGTACCCTTGCCTCTCGTCGTATGAGCACTGGGATAGGCACCAGCAGACCCCATGACCCCGAATTAGGGAATAAACGGGTAAGAAGATAAATGAATGAATGAATGAATGAATGAATGAATGAATGAATGAATGAATGAATGAACTTGAATGAATGCTGCATCTCCATTTTTTCTACACTAAACTGCTATAAACGTGACTTTATACATTTTACAAGCATCTTGTATATGTTACTCATCAGTATAATCTCCTCACATGACTGTCAAGTGCGGATTACACCACTATTCTTTCCAAGCCGGATTGATACCCTCTGGACTGAAAGCATATTTATCAACCTAATTAGCAGTTCAGAGTTAATGGCTTTTAAACTCAACTATCTATGGCAGCAAGTAAAAATTCATGCTCTGTGTGTTTAAGTCGATTTATAGAACAATTATCATTATTACCGTTGAGAAAGGATGAAAGGATCAGCGCTTATTATTTAGTATTAACAATTAATTTGATTTGAATTTGATACAATGATGATAAAATAAGGTGAAGTTCTTTGTGTTGTGGCTCCAAGGCTCTGGGAACAGATTCCTTAATCATAAAAAATGTTATGAATAATAATTAAGATGTAAGTGATTAGCCAAACTACCGGCCAAAACTCTGTCAGGCCACGGGAGGGTGACTTTCTTCAGTGAATTGCTGGTTCGGATACAAGTGCAACATATAGACCAACAACCATTCACACACACATTCACTCCTATGGACAATTTAGGAATTGGGAGGAAACCGGAGATAGAAAAATCTCAGGCCCAGGAATCAAACCCGGGATCTTCTTGTTGTGAAGCAACCGTGCTATCCACTATGCCACCGCGCCGCCCAAAAACACAACAAGTAAATTGAAATTAAACAAATTAAAAACAAAAAAATTATTTCATTGGGAAAACTTGGACATGGAACTTGTAGAAGTATTGCAACATTAAACAGTGACAGTGATATTAGCCCACACTATGACGACAAAGCAGGACCCAAACAAACTGAAACACAGGGGTATAACACTCAAACTAATGGGGGAAGCGGTGGCTCGACAGGGCTACGCACACGGCAATGTGACCGAGTCCTGACAATACCTAATCATTTGAAAGTCGTGCAGACACACTCATCATTATATTAGTTTAATAATTAGTTGCCCAGTCTATCTTTATCCATTTTAAGTGGTGTGGTTGGTTAATAAATGAGATTCACACCTATAAAAGTTGGTGGTGGTGGAGGCCAGAAACAATAATAATAGGGAAGAAAGGTTTTCTCAAGGACATGTTTAATGTTTTCACTTTGAGATAATGGACCAGCTTACTAGTAGTTGCAAGTATTTAATTAATTAAAAACAATTTATTTGTTTGTTCGTTAGTTCATTCGTTCATTTGTTCCATCGTTTGTTTGTTTGGTTGTTCATTTATTTATTCACATTCTAATTCACTTATTTCAGGATAACACTGTTCTGCTGGAGCATATTCTGGCTCACGTTGTGTCAGGGGAACACGCTGGACAGGTCTTCAGTCTGTTGCAGGACCACACATAGACAAACACACACACACACACACACACACACACACACACACACACACACACACACACACACACACACA
>JAOTRA010000009.1:7321121-7334514 GCA_026260255.1 Pseudolaguvia tuberculata | reverse complement strand
ATTCTGGACATCTATCAAGTCAGCAGTCTACCCCATGATTGTGTACCCTACTGACCCAGACTAAGAGACCATTTACATGCCGCACCAAACCAAATGGCAACATTCAGCACACAGGTTTAGTTCTTCCAGTAGCAAACATAATATTTTGCTCAGTGAATGTAAATTTATGCTGTTTTGCAGTTTTGACATTTCAGTGCTTTTCTATAAATATCTGCTGACTTTACATCAGCAGTGGGTGGGTAATAAAATACTCTACTCAAGTAAAATTACTGTTACTTCAATGAAAGTAAAGTTACTGTTCCACAAATCTATTCAATAAAAGTAAAAATGATCTCTTTTAAAACTTACTTAGAAAAGAATTTACTTCAATTATAACTAGAGTTAATTTTAAAATTAAGTATTATTTTTACAGTAGGGTGAGTTGAGATTTCTTGTGTAGTTCTAAAAAGGCACAGGATTATATACCTTGGATATACCTTGTTAATCTGGTTGTTTCTACACTTACATAAACTGCAGAATTATTAACATACTTTGACATGCTTGTACAGAAAATGTTTTTACACTAGCTTGAGTGGTGTGCAAAAGAGTTTTGACGTTAGTGCAAAAGAATTAGTTAGAAAGGCCTTTTGCTGAATAAACTTATAAATCAACAAATAAACCCATGTGACTTATGTGTGTTTCCGCCGTTAGTGTCTTTTTGGTTAATTGTTGAAATTCTGCAGTTTTAATGACGATGTTGCATCTGACTTACTTGTTAGAGATCTCATTCTACATATATATTTTGTGCTTCCTAAAGTTAAATGGAATTGAAAAATTACTTAAAGCACCAAATCTGCAGTTCTAAATACCGTTAGGATCAGTGACCTCGTTTTAATGCTTGGTCTCAACATACATCATGTTCTTTTTTTCCAAACGATTCAGTGAGATCTTCCAGGAACTTGCTTTCAGCAGGAGGTCTGAAAGATATCCATTTAAGCGGCTTAAACAGCTTACACGTGCAACGTTCCTTCAGGTATCTGTCACACCTAGCTGTTCTTCTTTCCCGAAACATCTTCACGTTCTGTCATCTCCTTTCAGCAATAACAAGGCGGGCCACCATTAGATGTGACAGGAGAATGGGCAATTACAAAAAGTGTAGGCGCTCGGGCTGCCATCACCATCACCGAGGCAGGGCCCGTTACTATGGTAACATCAAACTGGCACGTCCGTGTGGTGTTTTATTCTGTTTTTAATGATGGTGCAATACAGAGAAATGGCAAAAGCATGGTAAAATATATAATACTGAATGGCTTTGTGTATAAAGCTTTAGTGGTGCATCAATACAAAACACACATTGAGGGAACAGCATTTTTATTCATTTTGAGCTTTCACAGCACGGAAGTACATGATAGACTGCGTATCTGAGGCCGCACACAGGTCGTAGACTTAAAGAAGAGACATGTCATACAGCAGCAATAGTGTGTGCTGAGCTTTATGCCTCAAGGGTCCGGAGCAAATAATCCAATCTGCTGGAACACTGCTGTGTAACCACTCTCATCCTCAAGCTGGCCGAAGACACAGCTGCTTCTCGAAAACACAGCCATCACAGAGCGGCGCCCTGCAGTCAGTCAGCACGATCTGCTGAAACAACTAATAGTGTAAGCAACTTTGTGTGACTGTGTGTTTTACAATTCAAAAGTTCTCAAAGAGCTAGAAAAACTATCTACAGCTGGATATGAGCCACAGTATCTTTCAAACATTTAACACCCGGTACACAGGAAAAGCCGCAATTTTGGATATTTAAGACTCTAATCAATCAGAATTCTGAATTCAAGAACACAAATGAAATATGATTTAGCAGAAATTATTTTCCTATATATCAGAAAGCTTTTTTTTTTAAAGAAAGTAAATATTTTTTTATTATACCTATTAACTTATATTAAGTTGACAAATTTCTTTATTAATAGCTTAATATAAACAATAATGACAAAAAATATGTATTAAGTCCTTAATTTAAAGTGCAGAAATTTTTACAGTTGGAGCTGTATATGTGGAAATGAGAACTACATTTACATAGGCATAACAGAGATAAAAGCCACAAGCACTGATGTTTAGGAACCACATGACATAAATCAGGGCTCCAGTCAGCCCTGTACGACAGTATTTCATGCTTAAAGAGTCGCCATCCAAACACATCCAGCCTCAGCATTAATCTCCATTAGACAGCAGTACTGTTTGGCCCCAAGCCTGCTGGATAGCCCAGGAGACCTTAACTCAAAAACAGGCAAGACCTATGCTCAAGTACACACTCAGGACCATGCCCTCTTTCTGCCCTGTGCCGGTAATCAGCCTCCATATGCCTGTCGTACGGCTTGCCCAGACACACTTCAGTGCATTTCTATCTGATTTCTCTCTCAGATAAAGGTGCAGAGATATAACGGTGAGCAGGCCATAATATCAGAATATTGCCTTCAGATAGATATATTTTATTTATGGCTTGGTGGCTGCACTGGAAGATAGCTATGAGAAGCTAGAATAGTTAAAAATGATTGCATAAAAGGTTCTTGATTATTTTATATTTGTATATCTTTTGTTAAAATATTTTCCCAGATCATAATAAGGTAGTAAAAATAAAATAGCAATTTTATTCAGAGTAAGATAATATAAAAAGGCAATTTAAAATATAATAATTTCTAATTAGAAAAATTAAGAGGTGTACACACTAAAGTAAGAAGCAATCCCATAACTAGAATCAAATCTAAAACACAACATTGTAAAATCAAATCTACAGCATTTGGCAGATGCCCTTATCAAGAGAGACGTACATGAGAGACGTACATTTGTCCTTTTATACAACTGAGCAAATAGGTGTTAAGTGCATTGCTCTGGAGCCCAACAGTCGGAACTTGATGGTGCTAAGAAACTCGATTTATCTATTTGCTATCAGGACTACCCATAAATGTTCACCTGTTGATCATGCCAAAATGTTTTGAAAGATATCAATAATATTTGCTAAGTAAAACAAATGATTATTCATGTTAAAAAATGTATTATATTTAAATCTGGTTTAAGAGAAATGCAATGCATTTATAAACATGCCACAGCTGAGCAAGTCTGGCTGTCCTTTCAATACTAGATAATAACAATGCTTTGATTTGATAAACCAGCAAGTACTGCCGAGTGTTTCACTGCAGGAGGAGAAATGAGCACCATTGTTGTCTTCACATTTAGTTTTCTAATCATGCTCTCTGTGAAAAATAGGCCACATCCACATAACATAACAAAAAGTGTTTCTAGTGAGAATACAACAATTGCAAATGTAAATTTGAGCCAGAAATGTTATGTGTGAAACATTAATGCATTTTTTTCTCAAACGTTCTCTCTTAGATATGCTATACAGCCAGAAGTTTCTAGACACCATCACAAATATATGCGATTTTATAGAAGTCTTTTCACTCTAGTTTGGAGCTTGGATGTAATGTGTTCATTCAGCTACAACAGTATTAGTGATATCAGGCACTACAGTCAGATAAGGAGGTGTTGGGTGAAGTCGGCATTTCCTAAAGTGTTCAGAGGTGTTAAGTTCAAAATTAGCCAATTAGAGGTCTAGTGGTCTGAATCTACTAATGCAGTTTATATATTGTCATAATATTGTCATTGTCTAACACAGCAGAAGTGGGAGGTGGTAGCTCATTGGTTGAGATGTTGGACTGTTGAAGTGGGAAGATCATAGGTGGGATTTCAAGCACCAGCAGCCTACCACTGCTGAGCAAGGCCCATATCTCCCCAGTGGGCAAATGTACAAAATCAACTCTTAAATGTCACTGTTAGTGCCAGAAACTGGGCCAAGACAAGAATACAGATGTGGAATTTTAGACATTGTTTTCTTCTTGTTCCTATAGATAATGCTGTTAACTAATGCTTCGAAATTAGAATATAACATTTTCATTTGCTGCGATAGATTGGTGATCTGCCTATGGTACGCCTCTGCCTTTCACCTTATGTACTGGTTTAGGTTTCAGCAGACCCCCATGACCTGGGAATAAGCAGATCAGACGATAAATGAATTAATGACTTTTCATTTTAAACATATCTAGTGCTAATTCACAATTAAATTGGCAAAATTGTGCAGTTGTGGATGAAAGTTCACGCAAAATAATACACTTTTGTGCTGCAAAGTGAGGTCACAACTTTGAGGTCATTAAAGAGCAAGCCTGCTGCATAGTGTGAATAAGCTCTTTTATCAAGTTGAAAATAAACAGTTTTTATCACTAAATTTGGATTTTGTTAAATTTGTTAAAAGGTGAGATTTACTGATTTAACCTCACAGTTCATTTGCTGACAAAGTCTAAGAAGGATACATCCAGCTTTTAAAAATGACAAGGGTAAAATCTCTTGAATGCATGTACCTCTAAACCAAACAATAGCTATTGCAGAGGACACTACAAGCACTGGCTCGTGTATTCAGACATGATGGCAACCATAATCCAGTGGGAAGAGCTAAGTTTGGATAAAGTCTATCCTTTCACACAACCACAAAGGACTGGTCAGCTTGCCAATAGCTGAATCAATATAAGTGCTTAATAATCTGACAGCGCAGATAGAGAGCGCAGCACATTTTCTGCGCAGTGAAGAGAGTTGAACGGCACATGCTTTGTTGGAGCATCACGTTGCAGTCACCATGCTTTAAGCCAAAGGAGAATGTAGTTTCCTGACAAACGTAGGCATTGCCAGAGTGAGCCATAGTGCAGTCTTAACAGAGACCTGCTTAACTGCAACCAATACCAGTGACTCAAAAGGGGTCTTAGAGAGAGTTTTACTCCCAGGTCTGAGACAGGAATAGAGTTTGGACATCAAGGAAACTCCAATAATTCTGTTTAACTCTGTTAAATTTCTGTGAAATTTTACCACAAACTCATGCTTGTCGCTTGATTGTCCATCCAACAAGGAACAAGGAACTTTAGATGGACCTGGGTAATATCCAGTCCTAGTTATAGAAAAAACAGCATGAAGCCTTCATGTCTGGACTAAAGCTAAAATTACAGGCACACAGAGAACACCTACAGTGTCATCTTGTGATTAACACGTTATCTAATTGCACACCTGCTACTGCTATGTGTAATCAGAAATAGTCATGTTAGATGTGGAGACAAAAAAAAGGCAGACAAGTAAACTTACCCTCACAACCACATTCTTTAAATAGATCGTTATACAGTGCAGGTTACACCAAACCACCTCATGTATTAACAGTTGCTGCAGAGACTGCTTTGTCCTTGACAAAACGTTATCTTCAGAAGCCTGCACGAGTAAGGATTCTTTACAAGATACACATATTCTGATGAGTATCATCCTTTTTTTATATTGTGTCTGCTTAGTTCAGGAATGTCTGGGAATTAGCGGCTGTAAAACTACATTCAGCTTCCACGAAAGATCCAAGTATAACAGTATGGGTCAAAGGATTAAAAACAAGGAAATTACAAATAAATGTGTTAAGCTAGCTGTAAATATGTGAAGAGTATTTCAATTTAACCCATGAGATCTTGAACAGCTTTTACACCCAGGAACCACATATCAAAAAAAGCATCACTCAAATGCCATTGACAATATTTCTGTTAAAAATTAAAAGCTTTGTTCAGTATGGCATAAAAAAATCAAGTATGCAAGTCAAGTAGTTTATCTCAAAACGTAGAATTCTTAAAAAAAAAGTTATTGAAAAGTTCCAGTACTTCTTTGCAGATTTGAGTAGACATATGATGTATAATATTAATGAGACTGCAAGACCAAAAGGCTAGTCATATCTGGAAATGGCGGTAAGTAGTGATGAAGTACTTTATGATAAAAAAAAACATTGCTCATTGCAATTAAAACATTTTTCATGTTATACATTATACAACTTTATAAATAACTTCATATGTCATGAAACAATATCACCACGGTGGACATGAATTCTCTTGTGCATGAAGCCTTGGTGCAGCGCTATGGGAATGTTTCTTGCATCACTACAATCATGAAGTATGTGTGTAATCAAGCCAGTCAGGTGGTTATAAATCATCAAACAGGAAGAACAAACGAGAGTATCCAGCTCCAAATAAATAAGCTTCTTGTCTTCAGTTAGTGGTTGTGTTCAGACAAGCAATCAAGGCACAGTGAGAAATATAAGACTTGTGTATTTCTTTCTTAGTGATATTTTGGGCATTTTTGCAACTGGGAAGAACCAGAGTTGAGAATCAAATATGGGTTGCCGGCGTACCTGCTAGCTCTGCACCTGTATTCCAGCCACCATAATGTTCTGTTGTTCTAAAGGCAACACTGGAGCAGATAAGTATCAGAAAAAGGGAGACAGTGAAGCCACTGCTGAAATTCCAAGGGTATGAGGAGCTGTTGGAGGCATCTCGTAGAGGCCTGGTGATTCAACCTTCCCAACCAGGGTCAAATAGGAATAGGCACCATGTTTTGGAGCTGGCAGCTGATCTCCCTACTATAGTCACGAGGGGAGCCCTGTGATCTACAGGATATAATCAATCACAGAAGGGTTCTAATCATTTCGTTAACATTGAACACTTAACACCATGATGTGGTATGTGTTACCCTCTGGCAGTGCATGGGACGAAAGCCCATCACCTTGCCTGTGACAAGCTGCGCTTGTGACATAACGCTCCAATTACCATGATTTTACATTTTCTTCAAGATTGCAGTCACACAGGAGGCATTCCCATAGTTTTGCGATGTAACATCTTGCTCCTCATGACATTATTGAGTGTGGAATAAAAACACAAACATTAATGATAATGGTCAAAAAGCAAAATGTTTTAAGTAAAAAAAAAATTATTCCATTCTTAACCTTTGTTGATTTTCAGGTACTTCTTTCATAAATTCTATGGTATCATTTAAGAACCTATAAGCCTTAAATATCTCAAAGGTAGCTTTAAAAAGTTCTTTATGAGCCTTTCCTGCTTGGGTAATTACACTTTATAATTTCCACAGAGAGTTCACACCCCTATAATCTCACAATTTTAGATTAATAATTAACTGTCATTATAGTCTAAAGTAATGCTAATTAGGGAGTGGTGTGTGGTATGTCAGTGTGAACGATGCTACTTTAAGAAAAAGAAAAAACCCAGAATAAAGTTTGATACTGAATCATATTCTATTGGGTTTATCTGGAGGGTTTATTGACACATGCCTTTTTGTGTGAAACTTTCATGTAGTGAATTGAGGGGCAAATTGTGGAAAAACCAGGGTGTAATGAAGTTATAATTCCACCCAGGGACACTTCAGAGATGGAATAAAAGACGTGTTCCATTCGTCAGCATGGAACACTTGTCTAATCTCACTTATCTACATGTGAATTTATACTTTATCTCTATTGCAAATCAAACTCTACTTGCCAATTTATTCATTCCACTCTTCATTTTCTTGCTACCATCTCACCTTAACTTCCTATAGGATCTCATCAACCTCTTCACACATCTTAATAAGACTTTACCCATACTTTTATTCATGTTCGTCTCTTTCCTCTCTAATGTTCTTTTCTTTCTTGACTTTTAGATAGGTTTAGAATAAGGTGTCATAACAATTTAATGAAACTCTTCATTTGTGAGTTTCAGACAGATGTGCAGTCTATTTCAGTGAAGTTGGACAGGAATCTGCTTTAAAGTCTTGATTACAAAAGGACACCCCATCCCGTTATCATTTCTCTCACTGATAGACCAGAAAACTCTATTAACAAGCAATGTGTAATCAAATGACCTAATCACATGGGCATTATGTACCTCTGTGGGTATCATGCTGAGGGTCTCAATAGGTTCTGATTTCCATTGATTTCAGAAGGTCATCTGATTTTACCCCTAGATGGTCATTTCTTCCTCATTCATGCTTTGCCTGCATGTTCATGCAGACAGATGTTTCATTACTGTGCATATCTCTCATTTAACTTGACATTTTGCAAAGAAACCCTCTGTTCAGCATGTTTAACCTTTTAATGCACGCATTAGCATGACCTTTCTTGCCACTCACTTGCAATTATGTCCATAGGTTACTTACTAGGCTGTTATCTCATATATACCGACTGTTCCGGTATCTGGGTTTATAGTCTAAGCGATACCCTGGTGGAAAGAAAGCATTTAGCCACTTCAATTAGCATCTCCATATTTTGAAATTTTGTGCCTACCCAAGGGAGGACACTCATTAGGGAAGTGCCAATACCTCAAAGCTAATTTCAAATGATTTGCAGAGTAAGTGATACAATTTGCAAATTTGATATTAACATGCAAAAGCAATGAAGCATCGAGACAAAATGATCTCCAACACTTTTCAAGTGTGAATATGAAATTAATTGTCACTGCACACCGTAGAGCATCGGTAATCATGTAAATAATTTAAACCTTGCTGTCAGGAGAGTATTTGCTCTTCAGAAAATTAGCAGCAGTGGTCTCTGGGGTAAACCAGACACATACACAAACTGAATTGCAAAGAGCAGCAATGAGAATAGTCCGGTATGGCATTTAATGAAAAAAAAGTTTGGTCTATAATTGAGGTGTCTAACCCTACCTATGAGTTGACCTGGATCATAGATCGGGCTCCATGGGGCTCAATTAAATTCAGCAAAAAGCTGCAAATTACTACACCAATCTACACTCCCACAGACTAATTTTGCAACGAATAAGACACGATAATATGTGCTGTTTAAAGGCAATAATCAATGACAGCCAGATACAAAGCAATAATTAATAATAACAACCATGTATTAGTTATAATATAACAAAAAGGACAAAAATATATGTTAAATACATGTCAAAATATTTGGCAAAAATTCTGAAAATTTGGAATTTGGAACTAGAATGTGGAAATATATTCTTGGACAAGACGAGGATCCAGACACGAACATATAAGCATAATATATGAAGGTAAAAGGGGAGAGAACCGAGACAGGGATGGGAACCTAGACCGAGAAAAGGGCGAGGAACAATGACACAAACAGAGACCAGAAAGAGAACCAAAACGGGGAGCGAAGAAGAGGGGTGAGAACCGAGACAAGGATGTAGGCAGAAAAAGGAATGACAGGCAGAGATTGGAACCAGAACAGACTGATGAGGAAACAGCACCAGACAAACAGAACCAGACAAAGACCAGAACCAGACAGCCAGACCAAAGCACAAAGGAGAGACAGGACTAGACCCAGACAAATAATGGACCCTGAGGGGAAATGGAACTGGACAAAGGCAAAGAACAAAACAAAGAATGAAACTGGGCACAGAGGAGAGACTAAGGAAGATAAGAGAGCGAAAGGAACAAAACACGAAAGGACAGGAGGCAAGAACGTTGACCGACAGGGACAAGAGCCGGGGCAGGAACAGAAATGGAAACTGGAACTGAGACAAGGACAGAACGACACATGGAAGAAGACAGACACTGAGAAACAGAGAGGCACAGAGAAGAACAGAAAAGGGGTGAGATGGAACAGGACTAGACACTGTGAAGAACAGGCACAGATACAGACAAACAAAAAAAGTACTACACAGGTAGACATCAAAACTTTCAGACAGACAGGCATTGAAGACATGGAGACAGGCAGGCATGGGGACGGACAGATAGACGGAAGGTACGAGATGTTGAAACGAACAGACATGCAGAGGAAAGGAGAGACAGACAGGCAGAAAGCATAGGAGCAGACCGACAGGCAGGCATCTAAACAGATGACAGACAAGAAATGAATACAATAGATAGACCTGGAAATGAACGGACATACAGAAGGAAAGACAAAGGATGGGAGACGCTGGGGAAACAAGACAGAAAGTAAAATCTGATTAAACCTAGACATAACATGGCCTAATAGACATAACCACAAACCTAATAAACAAATAGAATAAGGGAAACAGGCAAAAACTATGTATAAAAACTACTGAAACAATCAAAACAAAGATTCAGGTGATAAAAAGGAAACAGATTAAGAAAATAATTCTTAATCAAAACAATTTCTAATTGAACAACCAAACCGGAACTGATGACAGACAGAGATGAACAGGGAAACAAGCTGGACAGTAGAGATTAAATCTGATAACAAAATGAGGCAGACAGAACAATAATTACGGGCTGGAATATAGAAAAAAACATATCATAATCTAAACAATAGAGGTACTCAACAAGGTAAACAGACAGAAAATAGCAAAACCAAATATCCAGACAAAAGGTACTCAAAGAAAAACAAAACCATAACACAGACTGGAAACTTATACAACAAGTGCCTATGTATTACTGGGGGTTCTGGACCATTCACAAGCCATAGTTCAAGAGGAAACAGAGGTTCTTTGCATTTGGCCTCCGCAGAGTCAGAGAGGCTCGTTGGCCAGGACCAGGGTGGAGAGTCTCAACTTCCACGGGACCAGGTTGGAGCGCCTCAACTTCCATGGGACAAGAGTGGGGTGCCTCAACCTTCACGGAACCAAGGTGGAGCGCCTCGACATCCATGGAACCAGGGTGGAGCACCTTGACATCCCGGGATCAGGGTGGAGCCCCCCAACCACCACGGGACCAAAGTGGAGCACCTCAACCTCCACGGAACCAGGGTGGTTCATGGGTCCTCCATGAAGGGGCTCCTTTGATGGGGCTTGTCCATCCATGTGGTGCCCACCAAACGCATCAAGCATAAGCATAAAAAAGGGTTCAATAACCACGCTGACTCTAGGGTATAATTCCCAACTGGTAGCTGCCCAGATTAGCTTCCTGCTGGAAATGAGGAAGTCATGGCTCCAAAATTCATGCAAAACTGCTGGATAAAGCTGTCGCAAAAATCAGACGCACCATCGTACCTGCGCGTGTCTCGCTGGCTCCGTGTTTGGGCCGATTATTCTGTCATGTTTAAAGCACAAGTGGAAACAAAACTTTGAGAACACGCTTTTATTAGTGTTAAGTAGAAACTTAACATTCATTCATTCATTCATTCATCTTCTTACACGCTTATCCCTGAATTCGGGATCGCGGGGGCCAGCTGCGCCTATCCCAGCACACATAGACCAAAAGGCGGGGGTACACCCTGGACGGGTCGCCAGTCCATCGCAGGGCACCACATAGACAAACATTCACACACACATTCACTCCTATGGATAATTTGGAATCACCAATCGACCTAATCTGCATGTTTTTGGGCTGTGGGAGGAAACCGGAGTACCCGGAGGAAACCCACGCAAGCACGGGGAGCACCCAACTTAACATGATACTCAAAAAGAAGCTAAAACAAAACTGTACAGCAATGCTGATCTAAAGATACAGTACTTAACTCGGAACTAGCACGTACAAATATATTCTTGGACAATATGAGGATCCAGACGCGAACATATAATTTATCATTAAAAGGGTGCCATCATTAAAATGGCGCTCACCTTATATAACAGTTGGTTAGTTATGGTTAGTGACGTAGAAGGGGTAGGGCATATATTATAACAGAGTGTAACTACTCGTATCCGCGGTTATTCTTAATTGTATTCGTGTTTATGTGCACGCGGTTGTATCAGTTCTAAGATCTTGCCTCATTCCTTGTTTCCTAGTTTGATTTATTTTTAGACTATATGTTTTGATGTAGCTTTTCTGGCATAAACTTTAATAAACGAGTTTCTGCATCTGGACTTCCTGTTATAATTGTTTAATACAATAAAACCTAAGACAACTAAATAACATGAACCATTATTTTATTTATATTTTTAGAGATGTTTAAACTATAAAAAGGGTCCTTTTGGACCCTCCAGAGTTCCCAGCGGTCCTGGTCGACTTCCCTTCAGTACCAAGCAGTCCGTTTGGTCCCTCCAGAGTTCCCAACGGTCCCAGTTAAGATCCCTTTAAACCCAAGCGGTCCCTTTGGTCCCTCCGGAGTTTTGAGGTTCAGTTACTTTGTATCGTTTAGTTAGCAGTTATCCTTGGTTCATGTTTGCTCGAGTTTCCATTCACTTTGTGTTTTCCTGTGTTTTACAATAAAGTGTACCTGCATTATGGATCCGCTCCTTATTAGTCCATCACAATGAGGAGAATAAGAGAGAAAAGATTGGATGATGTGGAGATGGTGAAGCAGGACGTGGGTAGGATTAGTAAGGCAAAAGTGATAGTAGCTATTAAGAGGATGAAGAGTAGAAAGGCGGTTGGACCAGATGACATTCCAGTAGAAGCGTGGAGATGTTTAGGGAGATGGCAGTGGAGTTTCTGACTGAAATGTTTAACAGGATTTTGGAAGGTGAGAGGATGCCTGAGGAATGGACAAGGAGTGTTCTAGTACTGATTTTTAAGAATAAGGGAGATGTGCAGATGTACAGTAACTACAGGGGAATCAAGTTGATGAGTCATACCATGAAGTTATGGGAAAGAGTAGTGGAAGCCAGGCTGAGGGAAGAGGTGCCCATCTGGGAGCAACAGTATGGTTTCATGCCAAGGAAGAGTACCAAAGATGCAATCTTTGCTTTGAGGATGTTGATGGAGATGTATAGAGAAGGCCAGAAGGAGTTGCATTGTGTATTTGTGGATCTGCAGAAAGCTTACGACGGGGTTCAGAGCGAGGAGTTGTGGTATTGTATGAGGAAGTCAGGCGTTGCAGAGAAGTATGTGAGGGTGGTGCAGGACATGTATGAGGACAGTGTGACACCAGTGAGATGTGCGGTAGGGATGTCGCACTGGTTGGATTGCATCAAGGATCGGCTCTGAGCTTTATCTTGTTTGCAGTGGTGATAGATAGGTTGACAGATGAGGTCAGACAGAAGTCTACATGGACAATGATGTTTGCGGAATCTGGAAAGTTGGTGGTATGCGCTGGAGAGAAGGGGAATGAAAGTCAATAGGAGTAAGTCATGGGAGGAAACCGGAGTATCTGGAGAAAACCAATCAAGTGCGGGGAGAACATGCAAACTCCTCACAGAAAGACCCCGGCCTGGGAATCAAACCTGGGACCTTCTTGTTGTGAGTCGACCGTGCTATCCACTACGCCATCACCTTTTCTGGTAGTCAGCTTGTATATTTTAGTCATTTTTACACAATAACTACGAGGAATCTAACCCACAGTCTTCCAGTTAGCAGTTCAAAACCTTAAAACAGCTTAAAATTCAGTACAATTAAAGCTCTTCTGAACACATTGGAAATTCGCTCCTTCAATGCTAAGGTAATAGAAAAAATTCTTCACCCTAACCTACTGTATATTAATGCATTCATTCACCTTCAAACAGCTTATTCCTAATTCAAGACAGGTCGGCAGTCCATTGCAGGGTCCTAAAATAGATTTTGAAATGTATTTTGAATGTACAATAACAATATATTCAGCATCATAAAAACAACATATTCTAAATATATTTTTATAATCAGTACATATATATGTGTGTGTGTGTGTGTGTGTGTGTGTGTGTGTGTGTGTGTGTGTGTGTGTGTGTGTGTGTGTGTGTGT
>JAOTRA010000009.1:7310944-7321021 GCA_026260255.1 Pseudolaguvia tuberculata | reverse complement strand
GTAGCGGACAGGGTAGTGTGGAGAAGAGTGATCCGCTGTGGTGACCCCTAACGGGAGCAGCCGAAAGGAGAAGAAGATAGAGTCTGTGATGAACCATTAAATTATTACAAAAAATAAATCACTTATGTTGGTAAAGACAACTAAGTTGTTAGAAAATCTGCAAAGTATACAAATAATATTAATAGAAATTCATCTCTTGGCCATAAATATTGCAGGTTTCAGTGTAAGGCTTAGGAAATGCAGTCACTGTGCATTCATAAAATGAAAATGCTATTGCTTTTGGATGACACAATTGTGAGTAATTTTAAAGAAAACACAATTGAAAATACATTCAAACTGCCAGCTTCCTTCTGAAGCTCGTTTTTCTGTGGAGAACTTAGGGAATGGAAATGCTAAAGAGGTTGGCATTCCTTTTACAGTTACTGTGCATTCAAATGAAAATGCAAATGGTTTGCATTTGGATTATGTCAAACATTTGCAGTTAAAATAAACACAATTGCAAATACACTCCACATTATTCCCAAAATTATCTGTAATATACTATCTATAGTCCCTACAATTCAAGCAAGCTAATACACTTTAATTACTACTTCCTATAATTTCTTGAGACACATTATTCATCACTATCACTCGCAACAACATTTTCTGAATACCATTAATCCCAGTAATCTGACTCACTATTCTAAGATACTTATTATTGATCACTATTATTCCAAACAGCCCATCTCTGATCATCATTAGTTTCAACAGCCAATCACTGATCATCATTATCCTCAACAGCAATCATCATTGTAGCCAACATTTAATTACTGATCATCATTATTTCTAACAAATCACTGATTATTAAGTGATCACTATTATTCCAGGCAACCAATCACAGATCAATTACTGATCATCTAATCACTGATTATTATTGTCAATAATGTCACTGATTTACACCAAACCATAAAATAATAATTATTTATTATAAATAATAATAATAATAATTTTTATTCGATTCTATTCTATTCTTTTCTATTCTATTCTAAAACAACAGTACACACCATTGAAGACATGTCTATATGGAAATCTAAAAGATGTCTTGTATTTTGTTAAATGTTCCTCTCTTCTGCTTATCTTAACAAATATTTAGCTTTTACATTGTAGAAACTAGGTGAAGCACTGAGTGCTAGCTTTATCTGTTAATTCCCTTTCAACCAATGCCTTCCATCCCCTTTCCCAATTCAGGTGGTCCAGTCCAGCATATGTAAACTCTAACAGTTGTCTTTAATTAGGTCCAGTTGCCCCTAAAAGGTTCAGATTATTGGTAACTGTGAAAGAGCGGGATATTTGAGGATATGGCTGGATCATTGACTGATAATATTTAGTAAATGTCTACAAAAATGAGGCTGCAATCGGATGGGGCTTTATCTGACTCAAGCTAACTCCACAGTTCAATACCTGTCTGACCCTTAGGGTGTGCTTTCTAAATTGAGTTCAGAACCTTGATAGAACACTGACAACAGATATTCTGCTTTGAGACAGAGAGCACACGGACAGAGAGGGACAAAAATTAAATCAATAATATGTAGAAGCATGATAGATGGAATTGATGAGATTGATGAGAAATTTCTTCCAAGAAAAGGATTAATTTAAACACATTTGGATTAATGCTGACCTACACCTTAACACATTGATACACTAAATGTCATTTCACACAGCGATTTTTTTTTGCAATAAACTTTTGTGCATTCGACTCATCTTCTACTTGAGCCCTTTAGCTTTTATTTGCAAGTGCTCCAGCGACCTCTGAAGATGGATAGCATTGCTTAACTTATATTTGTTGGCTGTTTGTCTTGGTTACACACACCCCTTGGTAATCTTGCCACTAATGACCTTGAGATGGGGCCTGCGCAGTGATGCATCAGTGTAATAGGGCCTTCCTCCGCCTGCGGCTAACTTACTAGCTCAGCACGGATTTATTACACACAGCTAACTTTTGTTAGCCATGCGGCCTTGATTCAATTAGATGACAGACTGACCTTATCCTCAGGTATGCCTCCTGCCTGTCTGTCCACCTGCCTTGATTTTAAAAGCAAACACTGGTCAGTTTACACATTTTAAGCAATTGCTTGTATTTGGTGTAATGTGATAAACAATATTTGACTTTTAATAGGAGTTGCCGGGAAGATCAGAGTTTGATATTCCAAGCAGCACCTATTTGCAATTATTGGGCTCTTTCGCAAGGCCTGTAACTCTCAAATTCTCAGTTGCATAAATTAAATAAATGCAATATTTATAGGTTGTAAGTTGGTATGTTGATATGTTGGTAGGCTTCTTCTTGTTATTATTTTCTTTTCATCTTTTCAATCCCAAGTTGTTCTCCATCCACTGGAATTTTATCTGTATCTGATGCTACAGATGCATGTAGCTTACTTGGCAGTTAGATAAGTGAATAAAGTAATGTCAGCTCCATGCATCACAGAACAAGAGGCACCTTCATTGATTATCAGCCAACAGATACAAAGGTAAAAGGAAGGAGAGAAAAAGAAGAGGATGGGGGTTATAAAAGAGTAGGACATAAGATAAGAGAGATGGATGAAGATCTGACAAGCAAAAATATTGTCCTGCGAGAGAATCTTTCACATTAAATGTGTTATACATTTTAGTGAACTGAAATGAGGTCTACTGAGTGTAATATCAGTCCAGACCTCGACTTTTCCAGTATTACGAAAAAGTGATGTAATTTACTGTGAAATTGATCAATATGAGAGATTTAAAATAGAGATGTAGAGGTGTGGTTATGGTCAGGATGCTAGTCGAGTTCAGGAAAGCTTATGTGAGTGAAAAAAAGCTTATAATCTTGATTACACATCTGATTTACAGCATTCATTTCATTCATTCATCATAGGGTAGGGGAGACTTTCCGCATTTTTTGTTGCTCCCCTAGATGGTGTAATGATCTGCTTCTTTATCAGAATCTGATTTTAAATTGATGTTAAAGACATACTGTACGACTTTGATTTAGCGTCATTATTCAGACAGAGATTCACTCTGTTGTACAATTATTTTTATTCTGTTCCTATATGTTTATTAATAAGAATTATTTTGTATTTATTGTATTTTATTTTGTATTATTATTAATAATAATATTAATAGTATATGTATTTGTATTTTTATGCTTTATTGTGCAGCCCATTAGTTAACCTATGGGGTTGTTTTTAAATAGTGCTATATACAGTAAATAAAACTGACATTGGTATTGTTAGTAATTTTTCTCATTAGGTACTAGGATAGGCTATTATTCATACATTCAGAGGTACAGTCTGGACAGTTTACCAGTCCATCGCAAGGCCACACTTAGATGAACAAACCCATACATACACTCCTATGGGCAATGTTGACTCACCAATCAACCCGGGAATAAAACCCGTTCATCGGTTTTTCTTTCATATATTCATTAACAAATATTTGAGTTAGACATAAACTAAAACAATCCAAAAAATTTAAGTAAAGTTTTTTAAACATTTCTAGAATTCTGATTATTCTTTAGGTTTAGGCCACACACATTATTAAATCCACCATAGATTGTGTTCCTTTTTTATATACAACTGTGCAATTGGAGATTAAGGGCCTTGCTCAGGGGTCCAGTGGTGACAACTTGGTGACACCTTAACTACGATACCACCATTATTATTTTTGCAGTGTAAAACAGATGTGCATACTATTCAAGAGTTTATTATCTTGTGTACAATGAAACATTTTCTGTACCATTCAGTGAAATTCTGCAACCACTTTATAGCATCAGGCAGAAAGAAGAAAAGAAAAGACACAAGATGTAAAAAAAAATGTATAAGCATATAAACATTTATTTCTCATACAAATAAAAACATTATAATTTGTATGTAGACAGTACGTGTCTAGTATGCAATGTAAAGTGGAAAATAAAAACAAACACGCAAGTATGTCTGTGTCAGTAAATGTTTCCTGCTGTCTCACATCTTTTAAACCAAAGACTGTCAGTCTCCCTTTAAATCCTGATACTAAGACAGGGAAATTTGCATATCAAGAAGACACATGGTTTCACCAAATAAATCTGCTTTTTATGCCATTCAACCCAATAGCTTTTTTAAACAAAATCTGTCATACATTTCAGTCGAATGCTTTAAATGAGCCCTGCTGTGCACCTTCACCGTCAAACCCTCATCTGTGACTGTGATCAGTGTACAGAAGTTCATATATCCAGAAGATTGAAGTGTCCCTGACCTTTAACCTCACTTTCTTTGTGTTTCCAAACACCTGACAATCCATCCATGTTTTGAATGCTATTCAGCCAGCTGTGAAGAAACAAATAATAAAGCAGGGGGATTGGTTGGCGGTGGATGTTTTCTTGTTTCTTGTCATCTGCCTTTCACCAAGAAGCAGTCCCTCTCTGGTCTAGTCAAAAAATAAAGCCTCGTGCTAAAAGCGACCTGGCATTTACTAAAATGGACTCCACTGTATATAAATAAATATATAAATTGCAAATCAATATTAATGATCGGGCCTCCCTCCTTTGCACGGTAAAGATGTCACACAGGAAAAGAGCACTGGATTGTTTAGACATGCCAGAGTGTGTTCACAAACGTGAAACCATGTGTGTGATTATGCGTTCTTAAAGAAATAAGGTTTGTTTGTTCAGTAATAGTTTGAGTGCCAGTGTAAATTACATCTCTGCAAATTGAATCTGACTGTGGAAGGAAAATGGTATGCAACTCATGCTTGTCAACATTATGTAGGAACATGATGATAACATGCTTTTATTTACAGAGGATCGTACACGGAAAAGGGCACGCCTGTCCTCCTTTCCTGATAAAGCCAATTTATATTCCCCTTATTTCCTGCATGACTTAATTGCTTTGATCCTGTGGGCATGGAAGTGTTTTCTAATTAAACACTGAAATATTTATGGGTGGGAAGATGGTGGTGTCCTCTTCTTTGTAAGCTGAGGGAGCAGTAATATGAAAAAAATATGCTAGAAAACAAAAACACTTAAGTTAGAGAATTTTATTATTTAACAGAATAAAGATTCAAGTGCAATAAGTTGTTAATATAAAAACAATTATTGACTGTAGGGTTAAGAATTAGGGCTAATAGTGGTCACTGACACATAGTCATTGTCTCAATATGGAAAAAATATATTTTATTTCAATAAATCGTGATTATATACATATTTATCATCAAATTCATTTGTCACATTTATGTTATGATAAACGTGGCCAAGGAGTTCAATTCCCAGCTCTACCAAATAACTACTGTGGGGTTTTGAGCAAGGCATTTTCAGGGACATTTTACTTATTTACATATTAAACTAGAAACAATGTAAAATATATGTGGAATATCTGCCACACAACTATCTGTATATGCAGCTGTAGCATTACAATGATCTAACAGAAGAAGAGTGTTGATTATTTTATACTATTATCCTCAACTTTTCTGGACAACTGGTCAAAGATGAAATTTTTGTTCCTAGCAAGTTCTTATAAGATTCAGATCATTTATTTTCAGCAGTGTTTTTAGAAAACCCTTTTCTTGGCAGATTCGCCTCCCAAAAAACTTTCTGACTCATAGTGTTGTTTCCTTTCTAAAATATTTTTCAGGACCTGCAATGGATTATGCAATAACTATAGTGGATTAAATCCACAAAAGGACATTTAGGAGACACATTTGTGGTTATAAACTTTAAATAAAGTTTATTATTCATTTATTCAATCATCTTCTTATTCCCTAATTCGGGGTTACAGAAGTCTGCTGGCATCTATCCCAGTACAAATAGGGTGAGGGGCGGGATTACACCCTCGACGGGTCGTCAATCCATCTCAGGGCAACACATAGACAAACAACCATTCACACACACATTCACTTTTAGGGACAATTTAGAATCAACAATTAACCTAATCTGCATGTTTTTGGACTGTGGGAGGAAACCGGGGTATCCGGAGGAAACCCGCACAAGCGCGGGGAGAACATACAAAGTCTGCACAGAAACATTCCCGGCCCAGGAATCGAACCCGGGACCTTCCTGTTGTGAGGCGACCGTGCTAACCACTACGCCACCGCACCACCCTCAACTTTATAATGACCTTATAAATTATTTTACTGTTCATTAAAAGACAGAGGTGTTATTCACCCAGAGATTTTCAGCTGTCCAGGGTCAATTTACAGCTGCAACTTCTGGCCTTTGAACAATTATGCACAAATGAGATGTAAGAGCATTTACTCAGGATAAAAGCATCATTTACTGAACATATATACAGTCAAGCCTTGTGATGGTCTGGCAACTTGTCCAGGGTGCACCCCTGTCTGGGATAGGCTCCAGTTGTGACCCCAAATTAGGGAATAAGTGGGTAAGATTAAAACCATCTCTATATCATTTAAGTAGGGCTGGTAGATGTTTATGTGATATAATACCATGTCACCATTATTGCATTATGTAACATTTGTGAACATAAATAAATATATCCTAGTTATTTCACATGGATGTTAATGCAAACTCTACCAAACTCTCCAATACACATTATAATGTAATTCACTGGTAGGATGAATGTCCTGTTCAGTATCTAATCTAAACTAACTATGAATTAAAACTCTTCATACCATCATTCATTAATCTCAAACAAATCTATTCTCTTTAATTACTTTTTAATAGAAAAAGTATCTGTATTTAGGTGTAATCTGGGTGTGTGGGGATGTGTTTGTGATAGAAATCCACTCTTCAGGGGAGAGTATCGATCTGTGGTAGAGGGAGACTAACCCAGATGGACATCCCTCTAGCACAGAGACAATGACTAAAGTAACGAATCAATTTGTATGTGTACGTACACATACAACACAAAATCTTGTTATCCGAATCACTTCCTTTGGTCTGGGATTCTTTAAGCTAATACACAGACCTCCAAAAGTCAAATCTGGCTTCCATTATTAGATTATTCCATTGTTAGATTGTATATTGATATTTAATTGTACTATATAAAAAGTAACAACTTATTTCAACAGTCCGTCTGTCTGTCTGTCTGTCTGTCTGTCTATCTATCTATCTGCCAGTCTTTTAAGTGTTTTATATTCTATCTTCATAAATAAAAATCATGAAAATCATGTCCCCATACTTTGCCCTGTAAATCACTACAACAGTTAAAGGTATTCATTTCTGAAAACATTATTTAGGCGTTTATGTTCTCTCCCAATTTTAGACTTCATTTTGCCTGTTAAAACATGCTCAACCCTCCTGTTTCTTAATTAGTGTTTATTTTGAGTTTGTACTCTAAAAGGCTATGGGAGTATTTGCCCAAACTATTTCATCTGATTAAAAGGGACACAGTTGCTGCCTGGTGCATCCCTTTGTTGTGCTTACTACACTATTCCTGCTCAACGTTTGGATGAACTTTCTCTTCAATGTGCAACTGAGCAGATGTGGAGGAAAACAGAGAGCGCTGCCAGCTATTGCACTTGCTAAACGATATACTTGCATTATTTAGCAAGGCATCTCTGTCACCAAAAGGAAGAACGAGGAAAATTAACTCTACTCAATGCCTTGTTAATTGGGGAATGAGAATTCTTATTAAATGCACTGCGTTGATCAATAAAGAGGCCAGATAGGACTTGTTTGAAAGGTTAAGGTGTTTTTAAACATCAGAAAGCAAAGCAGTCAGCCTGTCAAATTGTAGTAGTGTTAAATCTACTATTGAAGTTCAAATTAAAGCACATCCAATTAAAGACAGGGAATTCAAAAGGAATTTTCTCTCAGACATGTTTGGCTTTAATTATTTTATGATTGTCTTTCAAGCTTGTCTCAGTGGATTAAAACATTATTTACTTGTTTGTTTACTTGTTTAGTAATGCTGTCTGCTTTGATATATTGCTTTCTTATATTGAATAATAGATCTAAACTTAAATATATCTGTGAGTCCAGGAGGACTTTGTACAGCATGTGATGGTGCAGCGTTTACCATGCTGATGCTGATGCTGTAGTAATCACTACCCATGATAGTGGCTGAGATCGCTCATAGATAAGTAAATATTTAAGAAGCAAGTAAAATAAAGAAACACACTACAAATACTACAAATACAGAAAAAAAAGTGTAAATGTGTAAATACGCTGCAAATATAGAAACATGCTCCAAATACAGAAACACGTTGCAAATTTGAAAATGCACGGCAAACGCGAAAACATGCTGCAGATATGGAATTTGCGGCAAATTTGGAAGCACTATGCAAATATGGAGGCATGATTCAAACACAGAAACATGCTGCAAACATGAAAATACACTGCAAATGCAGAAACTTGCATTTGACCACAGTGATCACAAACGTTTGCTAATATAATGTACAAATAACATTATGAACAGTAGAAGCCATAGTTTGCATAAATTCACATATTAATTGAATTGAAAAGAAGTGATGTGTTGTTTTATTCTTCAACACCACCTGGATCCTTTTTTCAGGGTCACATTAGAACATGTTTGTCAGAATTCCTGTCTGTCTGCTTGGTCCATTCTGTTTCTATGCCAACAACTCTTATGCCCTTTTCAAAGTACAGCTGCCCCTTTCTGACAGCAGGAACATATTGACCTAAGAGTAGCTCACCTTCCCCAGGGCACCCAGCGTGTTGCTGTTCTGCAGCCACTAAATACAATAATCTCAGCTGATGTTGGGAATGTCTAGAGTTCAGTAAGACAGAGGCAACTCCAAGTTGAAAGAGTGCGTAGGCTGAAGAGGGAGTGCAAAACAGGCAAATAAGTAAAAAGAGCAGCAAAACACAACACATGTCAGAACAACAAGAGGAAGAAAAAAGTGATGATTTTCGCAGTTCTGTTTTAGAAATATCTGCGGCACGAGTTGACAATTCTGCAGATTGGCGTCGCACCAGGTATCTCTTCTTGGTTTGACATTTCCTTTCTTGCTTTTACAGGCTGTGCAGTGAGACATAATATACAAAAGTGAGGGCTTTAGAAATGAAAAGATTTCTGGTTTGACAGCAGACTGAAGTGACAGCTTTAATGAGGGAACAATATAGTTTCCCATAATTTTTTACAAGTAACTTCTAATGGAAATATACAAATGATAAGCAATCCGTTTTGATTTTGGCTGTAAATATATACCATTCTAGACTTCTTCTGCTTCTTCTTTTGTCTGTTTTCTTCAGTGATTATCAAATAACCGTCCTCCCTCTCATCCTATCCTCCTTCACCCACTAAATTTACATTCTCATTTATCACAGTTATATATTTCTCCTCTTTGGTCTTTGTCTTTGCTTCCTGCCTGCAGCTACATTTCCAACATCTTCCAGGCTATATTATTCCTTCTCTGCACATGTCCAAACCATCTTAGTCAGTCCTTTCTCGCCTTAACCCCAACACGGGTCATTCTTCTGATGTCCAATTTTTTCACTCCCCAAGCGAACCTCCACATATTCAGTTCTTCTGCTTCCAAGTCTGTCTCCTGTAGGTAAACCATGCTCTCTGGTGGCCCTCAGAAATCTGTTTTATTAGTACACTTTATCGCCAAAGCTTTGTGATAACCTGATCATCAGATCCATATCCAAGCTATTGCTACAAAAATGGAAGAAGACAATCCATTAGATTCAGTGTGATCAAATCAGCTACTTTATATAACCATATATATCAAAATGTGAAAATTGACTTATACTTTGTGTTAAATTAAGTGTTATTTTAGATACCTCCATTCAAATTTTTAGGTCAGTGCATATTCTTATTTGTGTGTCATTATAACAGTATTTTTATGAATGTGTGTTTTATTTTACTGCTGCATTACATTTCTCAAAAAACAAAGATAAATATTGATTCTTTAAGTATGTTTTCTATATTTTCTGTATTTATTCTGTATTTATTGTTGTAAGTATTTGATTTGGATTGTCAGTCCTGAATGTGGCCTTGTGTTTTCATTCAATCAGTCATCAATGTCATATGCCAAGAATATTTCAATGCAACAAGTAATGTTGCATACACTGTAAACCCGATTGTTATAATTAATCGAATTGAGTTGTATTAACTTAAATAATTACAGATCGTTTATATTAATTAATCTTTATGAGTATTTAGA
>JAOTRA010000009.1:7275139-7286845 GCA_026260255.1 Pseudolaguvia tuberculata | reverse complement strand
ACACACACACACACACACACACACACACACACACACACACACACACACACACACACACACACACACACCAAACACACTTATGTGCTATGATGCAATAAGAGCAATTATTTTGTAAAGCCTTATCATTAATCAGGCCACTGTGCTGCCGAACCTTATCGATTCTTTTCAAGCAGACTGATGATATTTACTCTGGAAAATGGATGTTAGAACGTCGACTGAAAACACAAATACAATTCACCTGCAAATAACGAACGGCTTTAGTGGCCTAGATTTACTGTCGCTCTCCATATGTCTCTAGGTAAATATTGATCTCCAGCCTAATACACCGTAACTCACCAGCTTTCTCTCGTCCTTTTTTTTTTTTACGCATCTCTGCTATGTTTTTTATCTCATCACTCATTCCCAGCTCTATTCTTTTGATCTATTAGCCAGGTCTTGCCTGAGATTGTAGTCTGTGTAATATAATGCAAGCTGGGGTAGATCTAAATGCATTGGATTAATCTACAGAGGTTAACCATGGCAAGTCAGGGGAAAAGAATACATTGATTTTTTGATTTCTTCTGCAGCACGTCCTCTTATCCAACAGTACGCCACATGAATATTCAGACGTGCACCTGCAGCTTGAGGGAAAGAGCTCTCTACATCCAGCTTAGAAAGCCTGTCTAAAAGATACATTGAAAATATGAGGCTTTACAATTGAGATTTTTCAGGAGTGGCGAAAATTGAGGGTTTGCTATTTGTAGAATATTGATTATAGTTAAAAATATGTTTTATGGCTGGGACTTAGTTCAAGGACATGTTTGAGAGGAGTTTTTTTTACAAACAAGTTGCTACTAGCATAATACAAAACTCTTTCACCAGTGAAATTACATACACTACAATTAAATACATCTTTTTAACACTAATATGGCTGTTGTTGGGGTTTTTTTTGGGGGGGGGTGTTACCTATTTTACTTTACTTTTTTTATATGATTTTTCCAGATGATTCATGTATTGGTCACTTGTGATTTTTTTTTAAGATTATTTATTTAGTAACATACATATTTAAATAGTAAATTGTTTGATTTGATCATATTATACATAATACACATATTATATTTCTCATAGCCGATTCTACACAATTTTTGCATTTGTTTCAAAAGACTTTTTGTCTTTTTCCCAAGACAATATTTTACGACACCTTTTATTCATACATTCATCTTCTTTCATTTGAGGTTACAGGCCGCACACACTCTCACATCTATATGCATTTTAGAATCACTAATCAACCTAACGTATTTTTTGTAATCGAACCCAGTACTTCTGCTGTAAGGCAACCATGCTAACCATACATGTTTCCAGTATTGCTGCACTGTTGTCTTCCTCACCTGGGTCCAGTTCATTATTATGAGCTGCTGAAGGGGAATCAGTAGGATTAAGTTGTTTTTAAAAAGGATTACATATTTGTTACAAATAGATAAAATAAACTAAAGCAATTTGATTGCTGGTGGTGCTGTGGTTAGCACGGTCAGTTTGCATGTTTTCCCCACACTTGCGTGAGTTTTCTCTGGGTACTCCGTTTTCCTCCCACAGTCCAAAAACATGTACATTAGGTTGATTGGAGTGTGTAAATTGCCCATAGGAGTGAATGTGTAAATTGCCCATAGGAGTGAATGTGAATGGTTGTTCATCTATTTGTGGCCCTGTGATGGACGGGCGACCCATCCAGGGTGGACCTCTTGCTCGATGTCAGTTATGATAGAAGATGAATGAGTAAATGAGTGAATATGATCACTGCCTAAAAAGCTTGCTGAGGTCTCCTTATGGGTCATTTATTATATAATTTATTATAAATGTAAATATAAATATATTTGCACATGTGATCTTTTTTTAATCAAGTTAGTTTGAAGTTAGTGGTTGAATTTGAACTATATTATTGCTAATGTTTTGTTTATGAAACAAAAATTACATTTAAAACCTATTAATTCATTTATAATTTTATAATAATAAATTATTTCATATTTTTGGAGATGTTTGCAGAGGTTAAAGATCTTGCCTGTGGTAAAGCACACAATTCAGCATGTGGTTTGCAACATCCCACAGCTTCCACAAGGTCACACTCTTAATGAGCTCGGTGTCATCACTTATAGCAATGTGTAGAGCTTATGAAGCCTTACTTACACTATGTTCTAATACAGTTTATCACTGAATGTGCTTTCTGAGGTCCTTTTAAAATAACAAATAATGCTATAATAAAATTAGCAAAATGTAAATGTTCATGTTATCTTGGTGAAAGAATACATGGTGAATACAATCTTTATATTTACAGTAACAGATTTTACCTGTTAAACACTGAATAATCCATGCTAACTTGTTTTGCAGTAGCTATACGTAATTGAAATATTAGCTAAACTAAACTGGAATCAGGGGGCAGTGGTGTAGTGGATAGCTACATACTTTTTTGATTTACTTTGGGTCAATATTTTATCAAAAAAATAATCATACTCTTAGTTGCATTGTTGCATCTTCTTACCCGTTTATTCCCTAATTCGGGGTCACAAGGGTCTGCTGGTGCCTATCTCAACCTGGACAGGTCACCAGTCCACCGCAGGGCACATATAAATGAATGAACAACGACTCGCACACACATTCACTTCTATAGGCAATTTAGATTCACCAATCATGCAAATCATGTCAAATGCAAACTTCGCACAGAAACATCCTCGGCTAGGGAATCAAACCCGGGGCCTTCTTGTTGTGAGGCAACCGTGCTAAACACTACACCACTGTGGCGCCCCTATTATGTATAGATATAAGACCTACTTACAAAAAGCTCACAAACTGCAGCAGCTGAACTTTTCTACATGCTTCTCTCTCTCTCTCTCTCTCTCTCTCTCTCTCTCTCTCTCTCTCTCTCTCTCTCTCTATCAGTCACTCCGGGGGGAAACATTTAAAATAGATACAATCGTTTACTATCTAAGAAGCACATGAGCTTCTTTTTCATTTTTTTAACCACAGCTCTAGATAACTTTTAAGGAAGTACCTTTCCGGAAAGCATACTCATTCTCAGCACACCGTAGAGATATGTGGATGCTGCCATGCAAGATATTTAGAAGTAATTGGTCCAGTAATTTTTTGGAACGCTAAATGAGGCAGAAAACAGGAATACTTCATCAGAGTGTACTAAACTGTTACTAAGCAGCCTAGGGAATTTGCTTCTGCAGCACATTCCTGAGATATATAGAAGTGATTCTTAAGTCTGACCTTTACCTGACCTTTACTAATCTTAGTGTGATATCAGTAGGAATGCTTTTTTTTAATCTGAAGGCACCATTTTCGTATTAGAGAGAATTTCCTGCCATAAAAAAACTATAAAATAATATTTGAGTACATAAAGTACAGTATAGAGAGGTGAATGTTTGTGCTGATATCATTTTTACATAACTGACTTTTGTGCAGATTCTTTCCATATCACTGCATTTGTTAATTGACAACTAGACAAACTACAACTTACTACTTTTTCTATTATATTAATGGTAATGTAAATTCCTAAGTCTGGTTTCCAAGGTGGGCGGCCCAGTTTCAATTCCTGGGCCGGTGGTCATACTGTGCAGAGTTTGCATGTTCTACCCACCTGTAACGTGAGTAACGAAACTCCCGTAGTCGGATCCATCATGCAGACTCTCTTAATTAACTAATATAAACTAAACGTAAAATCCAAAAGAAAACACGGGATAGCACACTCGGAGAAAACTGTCTCAGCCAAACAAACATAACACATCAATAAGAAACTTAAATGTCTACAGCGGGAACCTTAGTACTTAGCTTTAGATGAATCAACAAAACACAGTCCAAGACAGTTATTGAGTGCAGTTCTCTTTGGGGCGGAAGTCCATGCAAAAACTCAATGACGCACGACACGCATATCTGCGTGTCGCCTTAAATAATGCGTCATCGCCCTGGAGTCATCTTGTTTCCAGGACGACGATGCTACAAAATTGGACGTGGCCAACCGCCTTCCTTACAGTACCCCCCCATTAAAGGGCGCCTCCTGGCGACCAAAACAAACAAAAACTCCTCTTCGCCCGACACACCAAACACCGTACGCAAAAAAAAGGACAGGAGAGATAGACAGACAGGAAAAGACACTTGACACAAAAACAGGGGTCCAGGGTCCTGTACCACCCACAAACACAAAGATATGTGGTTGGGATGAGGTTTCCAACCCACCGTGAAACCACGACGTGGTTCGTCCGTCTCGCCCCCGGGCAACTCAGGTAGGGACCTAGGAGGGACACCAGAAGGCCACGGAGGGACACCAGAAGGCCACGGAGGGACACCAGAAGGCCACAAAGGGACACCAGATAGAAATTCATAGGGGCCTGAAGGGACCCGAGAAAACTCAGAGGGGCCTGAAGGGACCCAAGAAAACTCAGAGGGGACCAAAGGGACCCGAGAAAACCCAGAGGGGCCTGAAGGGACCCAAGAAAACCCAGAGGGGCCTGAAGGGACCCGAGAAAACAGAGGGGCCTGAAGGGTCCCGAGAAAACTCAGAGGGACCTGAAGGGATCTGAGAAAACACAGAGGGGCCCGAAGGGACCCGAGAAAACGCAGTGGGGCCTGAAGGGATCAGAGGAAATTTAGTAGGGACCGAAGGGAAAGCTGAGGGAACCGAGGGACCCAAAGGGGACGCAGAGGAAACTGAGGGGACCAAAGGGGATGCTAAGGGAACCGAGGGGACCAAAGGGGACGCTGAGGGAAACGGGGGGGCCCAGAGGGGACACTGAGGGAACCGAAAGGGACAAAACTGACTCTGAGGTGACCGAATTGCGCAAAACTGACAATGAGGTGACCAAGGGGACAGCAGGGGACTCTAAAGGGACCGAAAGGGACACTGAGGGGACCAAAAGAGACTCTGAGGGGACCAAAAGAGACTCTGAGGGGACCAAAGGAACAGAGAGGGACTCTGGAGGGACAGAGAGGGGCCCTGGAGAGAGAGGCACAAATGAACACACTTGGAACTTAGTAGGACACACGGAGGACACAAAAGGAACAGGTAGTGTAAACAATAGTTTTGGTGAGGCAGAGCAGATGACTGTGAAGATGAGGACGATGATGAAGGTGAAGATGAGGGCGAGGACGCTGAGGAGGACGAAGGCACTGAAGGCTCAGGCGAAGGCGTAGCGGGCTCAGGCGAAGAGGGCTCAGGCAAAGGCGCAGAGGGCTCAGGCGATGGCGCAGAGGGCTCCGGCAAAGGTGCTGAGGGCTCTGGCAAAGGCGCTGAGGGCTCTGGCGAAGGCGCTGAGGGCTCTGGCGAAGATTTTCTCCGTTGAAGGTACCCCTTTGCTGCACCTCTGAATCCAGCTTGCTTGCGGGGTCCCAGCTGAGTGTCCAGAACCTGTGACACCAGGCGGGGTCGTGGCACTGGGGTGGCCTTATCAGCCCACAAGGGGCCCCGGTACAAGTCCACACTCAGGGACGCCGGGCTGAAAATCCCATTATCACATGGTGAGACGGTGTCTTCCACATAGCCGCGAATTCGGACCGCCTTAACCAGTACGACCTCCTCCTCAGTGTTGGGGGTAAACAACTTTAGGAGCTGGGAGAGGAGGAAGTCATCATCCCAATTAAGCCGTGGATTAATGTTCCACACTGCGGCCACTGCTTCCAACGCTTTATCTGCCAAACGCAAAAAATATTCACAGCATTGAGCCACAAAACGAGGACACATATAGGGATCTCAAGCGTGCAGGCAATGGGGCTAGCGGGGGGGGCTAGCGCAGACAGAAAGCCCCACTGCGTGAGTACCGCTGGATCCGTAAGAGGTGCGTCATTCTGTAACGTGAGTAACAAAACTCCCGTAGTTGGATCCATCATGCAGACTCTCTTTATTAACTAATATAAACTAAACGTAAAATCCAAAAGAAAACACGGGATAGCACACTCGGAGAAAACTGTCTCAGCCAAACAAACATAACACATCAATAAGAAACTTAAATGTCCACAGCGGGAACCTCAGTACTTAGCTTTAGATGAATCAACAAAACACAGTCCAAGACAGTTATTGAGTGCAGTTCTCGTTGGGTCGGAAGTCCATGCAAAAACTCAATGAAGCACGACACGCATATCCGTGTGTCGCCTTAAATAATGCATCATCGCCCTGGAGCCATCTTGTTTCCAGGACGACGACGCTACAAAAAGAGGCGTGGACAACCGGCTTCCTTACACCACCCTTGCTTGGGTTTCCTCCCACAGTCCAAACAGATTAGGTCGATTGGTATTTCTAAATTGTCCATAGGAGTGAATGTGTGTGTGAATGGTTGTTTGTCTTTGTGTTGTCCTGAGACAGACTGGCAACCTGTCCAGGGTGTACCCGCACCTCTCGCCCTATGTGCTCTGGGATAGGTGCCAGTAGACCCCCGTGATCCAGAATCAGGGAATAAGCGGGCAAGAAGATGAATGAATGAACGAACGAACGAAGGAATGAATGAATGAATGAATGAATGAATGAATGAATGAATGAATGAATGGTTTCCAAAGTTTAACATTCTGGCATTCAGAAATCCAGAGCGTTACATTTATTATATTTTTAAAGTCCTTGCTCAGGGCCCCAGCAACGTCCATTGGGACTCAACCCCACACCTTTCAGTCTGTCAGCTTTCAACTAAATTGTTCTTTATCAATTTTTGTACTAATATTATTATTTTAGTTATTGTTCCTGTTCTACTTAGTAAATGGATTTCTGATTTTTTCATTTGTATAAGGTCAAGTTTTGTTAGAATTAATTCCTGCAACATTTTTGTTTCAGTCAAGTTACCATAAAATAAACACAAAAGCATGCAATGCAATACAATGGTTTTTAAATAATTAATTTGTATTTTATTGCATTAAATAAGTACTTCAACTCCTACCAACCAGCAAGAATTTTGGCTCTCACAGATCTATTAGTTTGCCTCTAAGCCTCCTCTCTATCAGTTACCTGTATTAATTGCACCTTTAGATTAGATTAGATTAGATTAGATTAGATTAGATTAGATTAGATTAGATTGACTTTATTAATCGCACAACAGGGATTTTTTTTTTGGAACAGCAGTCGAATCAGCAACATCCAAACGACATCTTAAATACAAGGATACATACAAGGATACATAATCTGAATTATTGCACATGGTCTAAGTAACAGCCAAACTAGCAATGTACAAAACATGGCTATGTCACTTTAGAGATGTGTTATAAAGTCTAATAACTGGTGGAAGGAATGATCGACGGTAGCGCTTCTTCTTACACTGTGGGTGTAACAATCTTGTGCTGAAGGAGACCTACACAAAAATATAGCTTTAGAACTAAAATCAATCTGGATTTGATTGGCAGACACACCTTTCCAGTACTGCAACAGTGCTGCTAGCATAAGAGCAAAGAGTAAATGTAATATTTACATATATATTTTTATTCGCACTGTGTTTAATGCATGACTTCTGTAGGGAGGAGAGGTTTAAGATACAATGTGTCATATTTGGGTAAGATTTGTGTCTGAATTCTATTTATAAAACAGTATCAAAGTAAGAAGCAGACATGTTCTGAGCAACACGTCAGAGCTAGCAAAAACACATCAGATGAATCTGGGAAAACCTGGCAAAACCCTCCAAAAATAAACTCAGGTTCTTGCTCACCTCCGGCAAGTGTTTCATCCTGTTTTTTTGGTTGTTCCTTGCAGGTAATCAATCACACAATCATCAAGGGCAATTTAGGACAGCCAAATCCTACTGCTGTCAGCTTCATGAAGATATGATGTCTTTTGGTTGGAGTGGAAGAAGTTCTGACTCTGACTTCATTTTAAATCTTAACTTTTACCAAATTGAAAATTAACATAAGTCTTTCCAAGGACAGTACTGTTGCCTTTCAGCAAGGAACCCAAAACCATGTCAGGTTCAATGATGATTCTAAATTGTCCATTGTGCCCAAATTGTGTTGGTTGATCTAAATGTAAATAAGTGCTTAAGCTAATGACAAATTAACATGTGGCAGCCAAACAGAATTCAAATAAGAATGAATATCATGCAAACTTTAGCATTATATAGTCATCCATAGTCATTCATCAGTTACAGAAACACTTTCTCCGTTTTGTCAATTAAGGTATGGCCACAGCAAGGACTACTTCAGGATCAATTCCTCTATCCTTTCCCATCATTCCATAAGTAGATCTTTCTGTGTGTCCGCCCTGTGATTGTTTTGTGACATTACCTTCTGGAGAAAAGGTGGAAATACTGCATCAAAAATCTGCCTGTCAAGACAAGGAAGAAGAAATTACAGACAATTCTGTGAATAGCTTACTGATCCAAGGTCAGAAAAAGTAGATTTTGTTGATGCTACTGCAGTACTTGATAAACAAAATAGCTTTACTACTGTAAAACTATTTCATTCAAAACATGTTGCTACCTCTACCATGAAAAATGACCACTGCCCAATACTGCGCTGATCACATTCTGAATGGAAGCCTGATATATTATTATTATATAATTTGTAAAGCTTTTTTTGTAAACTTTTTAAATACCATTGGTATCCATAACATACCTGCTTGATTGTTGACAAGGTAGAGATGGCAGTATTGTAATTACTTTCTGAAATGAGAAATGTCAACAGAAAAGAGCTTAGTAAATGAATGAAACAAAAACTAAAGAGACAATAAACAGGCTTTCATATTAATGATAATGATGATAAGGATGAGCCTGGTGATTACATATTCATTCATTCATTCATTCATCTTACCCGCTTATTCTCTTATTCAGAGTCAGAAGTGTTTGGTGGGGCCTATTCCAGCGCACATAGGGTAAGAGGCATGGGTACGCCCCAAACAGAAAGCTAGGGTAACTAAAGGGTCTCCTCGGGCTCCGGGCAGAGGTGGCTCAAATGGTTAAGGTGCCGAGTTGTTGATCAGCAGACCTGGAAGACCTTTGTTCAAGCTTTACCACCGCCCCAGGAAGACCCTTAACCATTTCTGTTCCTGGGGCACTGTACAATAGCTGACGCTGCGTTCTGAACCCCAACTTGCTAATATGGGATATGCGAAGAAAAACATTTCACTATATGTTGTACTTTGTATAATCCTGTGAGTGACTAAATAAAGTGGCTTTCTTCTTTCTTCTTTTCTTTCTGTAAGAAGCCTTTCATTGTCCTGGAGTGGCCTAGTCTAGTGACCTTTATCTAGTTTATCAAATACTTATTTGCCCCATTGTAAGAATGTGACTGGTTAAACATGGCTATGCACCAAGCTTATAGTTCCAAACACTTACAGTTGGACTACTTCATGCTGCTGATGACATGTTAACAAGACTCCAGGGATAAGAACAGTGAGGCCTGTGACATTGCTGGAGCTAACAGATGCCTAATTAGTTTTTTTCCGTGCGGAAATTACACTGGTAATACAAAACAATCTATTTTAGCTATTCATAGTCGCTTTTTAAGCCAGTGCATCAATCACCTGTAGGTTTATCTAATCAGATTCCTGTGGAAAAGTGTTGGGAAATGTGATTAGACCTAGCATGTAGGAAATTGAAAATGTTCAATAAGCTTAAAAAATGTATTGTGAGTGATGTGTTCTTAAAGTCTTTATGTCTTGAATTAAGATCTAAACTATTGTTGAAAATTATATCCTGCTTGTTGTTAAGGAAGTTAGTGTTGGTAGCATCATACCCGCTAGTGCTGAACAGCTTAATAAAACTAAAGAGACATCAGGACATGGAAATAATGAGATGTTCCCTAAAAAAATTCCCAGAAAACATACATCGATCTGATCTAATTCTCCTAAAGTGTGACAGGTTTCTCATCGGGATACAGCCACTGAGTCCCTGTTTCCAAATTTGCCACAGTTTCAAGACTGACTGTGAGGCAGGAGACCGAACATATAAAAGAAGCAGTCACTATGCTCTTCCTCATTACTCATCCTGACACTCTTACCTGTTCCTTCCAAGATACTTGCTCTGATGTCTTTTATGTAAAAAAAAAAAAAAAAAGAAAGAAAGGAAAGGAAAAAGCATAAAGAGTAAGGACAGACTAACACAATGCAGTAAAAAATATCCAGTCATTTAAAATGTATGTTGATAAAACTGTGTAGTCTAAATAAATATGTAAAAAAATGTTTTGGAAAACTGAAATCTTCTTCTTCTCCTTTCAGCTGCTCCCATTAGGGGTTGCCACAGCAGATCGCTCTTCTCTACATTACACTGCCCTCTAAATCTGCCTCGTTCACCCCAACTACCCAATATCTTCCTTCACCACATCCATAAACCTCCTCTTTGGTCTTCCTCTTTTCCTCATGCCCGGCACCTCCATCCTTAGCATTCTTCTACCAATATACTGCATGTCCCTCCTCTGCATATGTCCAAACCATCTACATGCACTGTCCCTGCTCCCTATTCTCAACGCAAATCACAATATTATCCGCAAACATCATTGTCCATGGAGACTCCTTTCTTACTCATCTGTCAACCTGTCTATCACCACTGCAAACAAAAACGACTCAGAGTCGATCATTAATGCAATCCCACATTCACCCTGAACCAGTCTGACATTCCTACCGCACACCTCACTGCTGTCACACTGTCCTCACACATGCACCACCCTCACATACTTCTCTGCTACACCTGACTTCCTCATACAATACCACAACTCCTCACTCAGAACCCTGTCATACGCTTTCTCCAGATCCACAAACACACAATGCAACTCCTTCTGGCCTTCTCTGTATTTCTCTATCAACATCCTCAAAGCAAAGATTCCATCTGTAGTACTCTTCCCTGGCATGAAAGCTGATGGTGTGACTCATCAGCTTTATTCCCCTGTAGTTACTGAATTCTTGCACATCTCCCTTATTCTTAAAAATCGGTACTAGAACACTCCTTCTCCATTCCTCAGGCATCCCCTCACCTTCCAAAATCCTGTTAAACAATTTACAGAACCTTCAAGGCCATCTCCCTTAAACATCTCCACTCTTCTACTGGAATGTCATCTGGTCCAACTGCCTTTCCACTCTTCACCCTCTTTGTAGCTGCTCTCACTTTTGCCTTACTAATCATATCCACTTCCTGCTCCACCACCTCCCTATCATCCAACCTCCTCTCTCTCTCTCATTCTCCTCATTCATCAGCTGCTCAAAATGCTCTCTCCATCTTCTCAACCCACTCTCCTCACTAGCCAAAACATTTCCATCTGTATCCTTTATTGCTCTAACTTGCAGGATATCCTTTCCATCTCTGTCTGGCCAACCGGTACAAATCCTTTTCTTTCACCTTAGTGTCCAACTCCTTCCTTAGTGTCCAACTCCTCATACGCCTTTTCCTTAGCTTTTGCCACCTCTTCACCTGCTGCCTTATATCCTTATACTCCTGCCTACTTTTCTCATCTCTCTGCTGATCCAAATTCTGTTTCGCCAACCTCGTTCTCCTTATACTTTCTTGCACTTCCTCATTCCACCACCACATCTCTTTGTCTTCCTTACCCTTTCAAAATGTCACACCAAGTACGTTCCTAGCTGTCTCCCTTATCATTTTTGCAGTTGTTGCCCAATCATTCCACAACTCTTCACCACCACCACCAAGACCCTGACTAACCATCCTGAATCTCACACTACAGTCTTCCTAATTTGGAAATTTAAAAGGAGAACCTTCTGGCTTATAAAAAAGCTCTTAGTGAGGCCAGAACAGCCTACCTCTCCTCCCTTATAGAAAATAA
>JAOTRA010000009.1:7249674-7259746 GCA_026260255.1 Pseudolaguvia tuberculata | reverse complement strand
TTATTTGTGGTGAGGATAGAGAGCAGGTTGAGAAGAATCTGGAAAGGTGGAGGTATGCACTGGAGAGAAGGGGAATGAAAGTCAGCAGAAGTAAGACTGAGTACATGTGTGTGAATGAGTGGGAAGACAATGGAGTGGTGAGGTTGCAGTGAGAAGTGGTGGAAGAGTTTAAGTACCTGGGATCAACAGTGCAAAGTAATGGAGAGTACGTTAGAGAAGTGAAGATAAGAGTTCAGGCAGGGTGGAGCGGGTGGAGAAGAGTGGCAGGAGTGATTTGTGATAGAGGAGTTTCGGCAAGAGTGAAAGGGAAACTTTATAGGACTGTAGTGAGGCCAGCGATGTTGTACGGTTTAGAGACCGTGGTGTTGTCAAAAAGACAGGAGGCGGACGTGGCAGAGTTGAAGATACTGAGATTTTCATTGGGTGTGACAAGGATGGACAGGATTAGAAATGGGTTTATTAGAGGGACAGTGCATGTAGGATGTTTTGGAGACAAGGTGAGGGAGGCTAGGTTGAGATGGTTTGGACATGTGCAGAGGAGGGACATGTAGTATATTGGTAGGAGAATGCTGAGGATGGAGGTCCTGGGTAGAAGGAAAAGAGGAAGACCAAAGGGGAGGTTTATTGATGTGGTGAGGGAAGATATGCAGGTAGTTGGGGTGAAAGAGGCAGATGTAGCAGACAGGGTAGTGTCAAGAAGAGTGATTCACTGTGGCGACCCCTAACGTGAGCAGCCGAAAGGAGAAGAAGAAGAAGTGCAATGTTCTTTAGTTCCCCACATCTTTTCATATTTTATTTACCTTAACCATTTTATTTCTATTAAGCAGTGAAAATAATTTATTTCATCTCTTTATCACTTATATCTTTGTTATAAGTTATATCTTCTCTTATAGTATCTTAAATTATAAATAAATTATTTTTAACTTCATAATGAAACATAGGCATTCAAATACTTCTTTGAAGGAGAGACAAGGTTAGACTGTGGCATCTGTCTCTCTCTGTTTGAGCTAAGCACCTCACTGACATGGACCCTCATCCATGACTGAGACCATTTGAATTCCCTATCAAACTGTTCTACTTTTATACTCCATTACTGTTTCGTTTTCTAAATCTGATGCAAAAGACGTGTCAGACATGCATTTCTCTTTCATTCTCTCTTATAATCTAACACACAAACACATGCATGTGTACTTTAACACCTGGCCATGGCTCCTTGATCAGGTCTTGAGGGAGTTGTAAGGGTTTCGTTTTTAAATCTGGTTTCATTACTGTTCATCTGTCATCACAGGAGGCAAACAGCTTCAACCCCAAAAGAGGTTTAAATACTTCAGCACATCTGTCATAGTTCAGCCCACACACTAAAGACAGCATGAACAACAGAACAAGAAAACTCCATTATCACCTTGCTCTCCCATTTTCTCTATCTCTCTCATCCTCTCTTTCTCGCCCTCTCTCTTTACCCTTTTGTTACTTATTCCGAGCCCTGCCAAGGTGCTGACCACATGGCTGTAAAGTACTTTTTCCTCTTTGCAGCTAAGAGAAACAAAAACTTCAGTTTTTTAAATAAAAAAAACCTCTTTTTGAAAAAAAAACTTTATAAAGCTGTGTGAGATACGTTTGTTCTTAAAAACACATAAGCTGTTTCCTGTAGTCAAACACCTTCTGCTGGATACTTAATATATGTATGTAAGTGGGTCCATACAGCGCTCAACAGGCAAAATGTCAACATGAAGCCTGGCTCGTTAAGAAATAAGCAGCCACTTCATTTACACTATAAAGCTGTTTTTCATTTAGAGGTTGACACCCCATCGAAATGCAGACCGTACCATGTGAGTGTGTGTTTATTTTTCCCTGGATATGTGTCTAGCATAGGAAAAAGGCTGAGCACACACTCTGGAGCAAACACTCTTTTTGCTCTGTCGACCAGTACAGCATGGCGGCATGCTATATTACTAATCAAATAATAGATTTATAATCCAAATCCAAGATTCTATTTCACCACATTGAGTTTTTAGATCTGTGAAATAAAATGAAGCATCAGATATTTCATTAGAATCCTGGGAGGGAAAACAGCATAAATCCTACCATTTCTTAATAATTTGTCTTAATAATTTTACAACTGCAGAAATCTAAAACAAACTAAAAACCAAGCCAAATTTGTAAAATCGTTCTACCGATTTGCTCATATTTATGTTAAAAACCAAACATTTATTGGTATTTTCCACTAGAATTTGAATGTGAGATTTGGGTTCATTCAGCTACAATAGAATTAATAAGATTAAACACTGAGTGTAGTTGGTGTTTCAGTTCATCCCAAAAGTAATCAGTGGTGTTAAGATCAAGGCCTTGTGCAGAACATTCAAGTTTTATCATAACCTCCACGATATCCAATCATAACACACCATGTCTTACTGAAGTGTAGGGGCTTTGTGCTCAGGGTCATTGTCATGTTACATTCTACAACATATAAAATCATTCTAGACAACTGCAACTGTGCTTCCATATTTGTAACAACATAGTATAACATATAATGAAATGCTTTATATGACTGTTTAACAAGTAAAAAGTAAATATGAATAAATTAAAGTAAAATGAAGGATAGAATAAAAGTAAAAAGTGTGCACTGTTACTTCACAACAAGAAAGCCCAGGTTCAATTCCCAGGCAGGTGCCTGTGTGAAGTTTGCTTTTGTATGTACTCCAGTTTACTCCACAGTCCAAAAACATGCATGTTAGGTTGACTGTTGACAAATTGTTGTTGATTGTTGATGAAGTTTGACACTATGACACTATGAAAGTTCCACTCTTGTTCAGACTTAGTAACAATAGGTAAGAAAGCAAACCAAAGGATCAGAAACATATCACAGTAGAAGAATGATGAAGGAGCTGTTTAAATTACTGGAGAATAAATGGGCAAGAAAATGAATGAGTGATTGTCTTCTATACATTGCAGCCAGTTATTGTCTGGGTTGTCAGGTGCTTAAATCTGTAGTTCAGCTTTATTAATGCGGTTTGTCTTCATGAGCTCTCATTAATCTGCATGAACAATGGCCGTGTTCATATTCAACAAGGACAACAGGAGGCAAAACGGACTAATCAAACACTGCCTGTAAGCAAGCCTCTGATCTCCACTCTCTGGCTCTAAATAATTTCCAACACAAACTGACAAATAGGAGGCCCTTTTTTTAAACAAGAGCCAACAGCAGCTCAGTCATCATCCTGTTCTATCATCCTCACACAGATACAATGGGCCTATCTCTGAATCTCCTCTACGGAATCCTTGCTGCATGGTTAGTAACAGCTGGGAAGAATAACACACAGATTTGTCATGTCATGCCATCACAGAGGACAGTTGTGTTCAACACAAGACCCGTGCACCACAAAGCATAAATAAAACACACATTCAGACTGATTTGACTCCAATGGCTATATTGCATATAGCACTATTGCCTCACAGTAAGAATCAGTGTGTCAGTGTGTGTGCGGCCCTGTGATGGACTAATTACCTGCCCAGCTTGTAATTAATTAAATAATCATTTCAATCTTCATTGTTAATCAATTAAATGTTAGCTAGCATAATTTAAACTAGTAATAACAGTAGAAATAAAATTAAGTGGGTAGGTGGCACAGTGACGTAGTGGTCGTCTCACAACAAGAAAGTCCCGAGTTTGATTCCCGAGCCAGGAATCTTTTTGGGCGGAGTTGGCATAGGCACATGCTTGCGTGGATTTCTTGTGAGTACGCTGGTTTCCTCCCACAGTCCAAAAAACATGTACATTAGATTGATTGGTGATTCTAAATTGCCCATAGGAGTGAGTGTGTGTCTGTACCCCTGCCTCTCGTTCTATGTGCGCTGGAATAGGCTCCAGCAAACCCCCGTGACCCTGAATTAGAGAATAAGTGAGTAAGAAGATGAATGAATGAATGACTAAACTGCAAAACTGGTATTAATTAAACTGCTTAATTACAGACACACTCCAAATGATATAATATCTGAGCTGTGTGTAGCACAATACCGCAGATCCTTCTTTTAGCAACTTTTTCCATACATTAAACTTGCACGATATCTATCTGTAGCTGAGTCACATTCCCCTCCCTGAGAAGTCAGAGGAATGCCATCCACGTAGAGACAGTCTTGACCTTTAAGAAAGGTCTCCAATTAACACTATCACTAAGTGTCAACCTTAATAATACTCGGGTTATCATGGGAACGGTCATTAGCTGAACGCCAAGGGAGACAAAACTTAAAGCTCTGATGAAAAACTCCACAATAAATAAAACAAATTAGGAAAAGAGGAGCAAAAACTTTAGAGCATAAAGCTTTGGACTACAGGTTAATTGTAACACGCCTATTTTTAAATTTTAAATACTGATTCAACAGGGATTTGACAGCATCTGGGCGGCCCAGTGGCATAGTGGTTAGCACGGTCATCGCACAACAAAAAGGTCCCGGATTGGGAACAGAACCAGACAGAAAGGGAACCAGAAATTAGACAGATGGAGGTCGAGAACCTGACAGACTAAAGGAACCAAGCACAGAGGTACAGGACCAGACAAAGACAGCGACCAAGATTGGGTCTAGACAGAGGGGGGAATGGACCAGAATTATACAGAGAAAGACAAAAAGCAGAGCTGGACACAAAGGACGGGAACCGAACCTGGACAGACATACGATAGAGTCTGAACACTGGCGAGGGATAGACTGAGACAACGATGAGGCAACCTGTCCAGAGTATACCCAACCTCACACCCTATGTGTGCTGGGATAAACTCCAGCAGACCTCTATGACCCCAAATTAGGTAATAAGTGGGTTAAAAAGATTAATGAATGAATTTTATACTAAGTGATATAAAGGGCTCAATAAGTAACTGCAATAATAAACAGATATGTTTTGTGTCTGGATTTAAAGATGGTAGATATTTAGAACATCTGATCGCTTGTTCCTACTACTGTGTAATTGCTAAATGTAGTTGCCCCTGATTCAAAGTGAACCCTTGGTATGTCTGGCTGAATTTATTCAAGGATCCAATTGGTTTATAATCATTTAACTTTTCAGAAATTTATTTCCTGTGGGGAAATGAGTGCTTTATAACTGAGCAACAGTACTTTCATATCCAGATTTTAGATAGCAGCCGGAGTAACAAACTGTGGATCAGTGGGATATGTTCAGATATTTAAAAGGCATTCATTTGGGTCTCATGCCAAAACGTTCGATCCCAAGGCAACACCAAGGCGCCTAATAAATTTATGACTGATAGACAACAACGGAATGCATTTACATTTCTGGTATTTGGCGGATGCTCTCATCCAGAGCAGCATCAGTCCAACACCTTAACCACTGAGCTACCACTTTACTACTACCACTTAATATAGTTATGCTAATCTTCTCTGTATAATTCTAGACTGTGTGCCATGGCAAGCAAATATACAGAAGGTCCAAAACAAAGCTGAACACACCTAAAACAGATCTGGTAGAGTTAAGCAAATGTATAAACTTCAGGCTGGAGTCAGACTTCGAGCACACGCTTTATTTAATAGGTAAGTACCCAGTGAATAATGTAAATAAACCAAAACTGAAAATTAAACCGTGCAGCAAGCTGCTCTAATGAAAATGTTACTTAGCTTGAGGGACTTCGTAGAAACAGATTCTTAGAACCAGACGATGATCAGATGCAAACATATCACCGTAATGTCGGCGCATAAAGCTCAAATAATAATCATAAAGATGGCACTCACCTTAAATAACGCACCATGTCCTGCTCAATCAGCAGGCGATGGTGGTTAGTGACGTGAAAGGGGTAGAGAATGACAGTACCCCCCCCTTCAAAGAACACCTCCTGGCGTTCTCCTAGGGTGAAGCACTAGGACCTAAACAGGACACCGGGGCAGAAACAGACAAGAACTGGAACAAACCAGAGACAGGGACCAGGACTGAGACCATAAACAGGGAACGAGACAGATCAGAGAGATAGAACTGGGTACAAGGGAGGAAACCGAACAAGACAGCCAAGAAGCCAGACAGATAAACGAGAAACAGAACAAGAACGAGAGATCGGAGAGAGCACGAAGAAAGATCGGGAACAGAGAATGAGAACGAAGAATGAGGGATCGGGGACAGAGCAAGGAAACAAGGACAGAGAGTGAGGACAAAGAATGAGTGATCGGGGACAGAGCGAGGAAATGAGGACAGAGAGCGAGGACAAAGACTGAGGGATCGGGGACAGAGCAAGGAAATGAGGAAAAAGAGCGAAGGATCGGGGACAGAGTGAGGAAACAAGGACAGAGACCGAGGACAAGAAATGAGGGATCAGGGACAGAACAAGGAAATGAGGACAGAGAATGGGGACAGAATAAGGGAACAAGGACAAAGCACGAGGGAACAAGGACAGAGAACGAGGACAAAGAACAAGAGCACGCGGATGAAGAACAAGGGAACAAGGACAGAGAGCAAAGACAAAGAGTGAAAGCAAAGATAGATCGGGGACCGAGAGCGGCGACAGATCGGGGACAGAGAGGGGAGAGAGCGACCGAACGAGAGATCGAGAGCGGAGAGCGAGGGCAGGGAACAAGGGCATGAGGGCGGAGATGAGGGAATGAAGGAATAAGGGCATGAGGGCAGAGAACTAGGGAACAAGGGCAGAGAACAAGGGAATGAGAACGAGAGAACGAGGGAAGAGAATGAGGGAGCGAGGACTGAGAACAAGGGTGAAGAATGAGGACAAAGTCAGAAACTAGGACCAGGACAGGAACAAATGAGAAACGGAAACAGGCATGGATAGAGAACCAGACACGGATTGGGACCAGAACCAGACAGAAAGGGAACCAGAAATTAGACAGATGGAGGTCGAAAACCTGACAGACTAAAGGAACCAAGAACAGAGGTACAGGACCAGACAAAGACAGCGACCAAGATTGGGTCTAGACAGAGGGGGGAATGAACCAGAATCATACAGAGAAAGACAAAAAGCAGAGCTGGACACAACGGTCAGGAACCGAACCTGGACAGACAGACGATAGAGTCTGAACACTGGCGAGGGATAGACTGAGACGATGATGAGGGAGAAAGGAGGCAAGAATGTGGACTGAAACACAGGCGCTGGAGCAACAACAGGAATGAGGGCTGAGACTAAAACAGAAAAAGGACATAACAGGGAAAAGAAAAGGCAATGGAAAAACTGAGAACAGAGCAGAGAAACATGGCAAAAGGGGCGAGGCAGAGAGACCGAGAGACGAGAAATGAGGCGAGACAGACCAGACGCAGGAGAGAGCAAAGACAGGGACAAAAGCAGGACAGAAAGAGGAAGAAGGTCAACGGAAAGAGAAAATGAGTGGGACGAGGCGAGCACCAGACCGGACCAGACTGAGGGGGAGACAAACAGAAACGGAGATCAGGACAGGAACCAGAACAGACTAAAGACAGAACCAGAAAGGAACCGAAAACACAGTTTAGGAGCTAGGAACCAGACGGAGAAAGGGAGGCATGGACACTGAGAACGGAAGACATGGAAATGGAGACCAACGACTGGAAGACACTAGAAAAACAGGAATCAGACAAAAGCTAAAACAAGAAAACCTATTTAACAAATAAGCAAATCTAAATACATACAGATTCGAACATGAGACATTGAAAGAGAACGTTAGACGGAGCAGAGGACAGAACAGATTTAAATCAAACTTCGACATGACAGAACAGAACTAAACCAAACGACTAAACCCAGCAAATACACAGGCCACCCAGGAAAACAAAACTTTACAGACAGTCACATACAAAAAGGGCAGAGGGGGTCCAGATCCATGAATAATCCATAGTCCAGGAGGAATAGGAGCAGGGCGAGGCTTCCAGGCCTCCCTGAAGACAGAACGAGGCTTCCAGGCCTCCTCAGGAGCAGAGAGTTGCTCCTGGACCACAAAGGGAGCAGAACATGGCCTCCAGGCCTCCACCGGAGCAGAGGGTGGCTCCTGGACTACCACGGGAGTAGAGGGTGACTCCTGGACCACCACTTGAGCAGAGGGTGTCTATCTGAGGGTGTCCTGCTGACTCCATGTTTTGGGCAGATTATTCTGTTACGGGATGTATAAACTTCAGGCTGGAGTCAGACTTCGAGCACACACTTTATTTAATAGGTAAGTACCTAGTGAATAACGTACATAAACCAAAACTGAAAATTAAACCGTGCAGCAATGCAAAGCAGGGACTTCATAGAAACATAGATTCTTAGAACCAGACGACTATCAGATGCAAACATATCACCGTAACGTCAGCGCATAACGCTCAAATAATAATCCTTTCATCATTAAGATGGCGCTCACCTTAAATAACGCACCATCGTCCGGCTGCTTGATCGCATCCCCAATCAGCGAACGCTGGTGGTTAGTGACGTGAAAGGAGTAGGGCATGACAGAAATAAACAAACTTTTTTACTCAAAATGTTGAGTACGTATTTTACTGTAAAATGTTGAGTACGTATTTAAGTAAGAGAGCTACAGTCTACATTGGACTGTTACACAGAATAAAAAATAATACAGAAATGTTTCTTGATTTATTTCCTTTGCTATTAAATTGTATTGCGAGAGAAGAGGCACAGAGAAAAAAACGGCACTAGAACTAATTCATGTAATACGCGTTTATGAACCAGTGGACTGTAACTTCTAGTTTAATGCTTTCCAATCTTGCCATTTTAGAATAATACAGGTGCCATTTCTCACCTTTAGTTCCATTAATGTTCAGATAGCTAAATGCTACAAAATATATTTTCAAGAGTGTTCAATGTTTAGAAGCGATAATAGCTGATTTCCAACTTCCTTTTTACAGTGTTCACCTTAAGTTCTGAAGCGAGTAGTTTGAACTCTGAGTTAACTCTGAACATAGGCTAAACTAGATGTCACGCCCTACCCCTACCTCGTCACTAACCACCATCACCTGCTGATTGGGGATACGATCAATAAGCCAGGTGATGGTGCGTTATTTAAGGTGAGCGCCATCTTTATGATGACGCGGATTATTTTGTATGTGTATGTTTGAACTGTGATTGTGGATAAATGTTCGCCTTCTCTCAGAATCGTCTATGTTTGAGTCCCCATCAGATCCCAGAACGTTTCCATGTTCGAGTCTCCATCAGATAAGTACGGTTTTCATTAGAGCAGCTTTGCTGCACGGTTTCGTTTAATTTTTTGTTTAGTATAGTATGTACTTACCCTTAAATAAAAGAATGTTCCCTAATATCTGACTGCTGGTGAATCCCGTAACCCCTAACAGTAGACTTAGCTTGACTAGACATACTTTGACCAGACATAGCTTGAGTAGACTAGCCTGACTAGAGTTAGCTTGACTAAGCTTGACTAGATATAGACTCAACAGGCAGTGGTACAGTGTACAATAATTCAAGAAATGATGCAACAAAGGGCTATATATTAAACTAAATGAGAACACATGAACTAAACAAGGTACCCCTGTAAACAATACAAAACAAAATAAACCAGTTGAGACATGACACAAACAAACCCAAAAACGTGAGACTAAAATCGTGAATGAGGAAACTGGAAAAAGGTCTAAACACCTAAGTCAATGCTAGGACGTATGGTTGCTAGGACAAACAATACTTCGCAATGTGCTTAGCCAAAATGCTAACTTAAATATAGCGGCTTTGCACTATGACCTGGAATAGGACGACGGCGCCCTCGTTTGGTTACCGCTAATAACCAATAACCAATTAAGAGCACATGGTCTAGACACAAAGTCTTTACCCTCTGATAGCCTTCTAACTCGGCAGTTACATCCAAATGTAAATTTTGTTAATGCAATGTATATTATACCACGATTATGCCTCTCACACTATGTGTGCTGGGATAGGCGCAGCAGACCCCCGTGACCTCGAATTTGGAAATAAGCAGGTAAGAAGATGAATGAATGAATGAATTAATGAATGAATGAATGAATGAATGAATGAATGAATGAATGAATGAATCAATTAATCAATTAATTTATTTATTTATTTATTAATTAATTAATTAATTAATTAATTAATTAATTAATTAATTAATTAATTAATTAATTAATTAATTAATTAATTAA
>JAOTRA010000009.1:7212814-7234064 GCA_026260255.1 Pseudolaguvia tuberculata | reverse complement strand
AGATAGATAGATAGATAGATAGATAGATAGATAGATAGATAGATAGATAGATAGATAGATAGATAGATAGATAGAGGATTTTAAGCAAGGATGTTATCTTGTTTTCTTAGTTTACTGCTGTTGTTTCTATTTTTAGACAGCAGTGCATTGTATGATAGATTTTTCAAATATCCTTTACTTTCCTATTTTAAAATATTTTCTGGTACAAAAACATCTAAAGCACCAACTAAGAATAAACTGGTTGTGTTTAATCATTGGTTATTTTCTATAATTATTTGTGGAAGGTCTCCAGTGTCAGAATTGTGTTTTCAATACCAAAAGAAATTACCTGTAACAGGAAAAGGGGTTTTTTTTGACAGAAGGATAAAAGGTTGGTAGGAAACGGTTAAATGAAGCCATTGCAGCATATTTCAGCTTCTTAGGAAGTCAGAGTCACAGCACACAGGGAGCTGTGATGCCTTAGTGAGAAGATCAGCAGGTTCTTGAACACAGATGTTCTGATCAATGCAATGCAAATATAGTTTGAGCAAACAGTGGTAAGTTCATTAGGATTCAGAAATTTTCTTTTCTCCTTAGCAAATTAGAAAATCCTAATTTAATTTAGATAAGGAGCTAATCATTTCTTGTTTGTAGTGTCTTTGTTTAGATGTATTTTTAGTTTTCTTTTATTTTCTTCTTTTTTTTTTTTTTTTTTTAATTTGTTTCATAGAAAAAAATATGTTATTTAACCATCAGTAAAATGAAAAAAGGGAAATCAATTAATCAAAATGAAGACCGGTCAAACTTATTTAAGTTTGTAATATAATCAAACTTAAATAATATAATCATTTAACATTATTGGCAAATTCAGTCATTTGTGGTTGGGCCACATCACATGACTGTGTTTACCTAAAAGAGCACAAATCACTGGGTTTATTTATTCATTCATTCATTCATTCATTCATTCATTCATCTTTGTATTCCCTAATTCAGGGTCACAGGACTCTGCTGGAGGTTTCCTAGTTCTCTGAAGGGTAAAAGGCAGGAGGGGTACACAGGACAGGTCTCTAGTCCATCACAAGGCTTCACACACATTCACACTCACTCTAATGGGCAATTTAGTATCACAAATTAACCTAATCTGCATGTTTGGAATGTTGGAAAAAACCCGGAGTAAACCCACGTGAGCAGAGAAAAACCTGGGTGTTCTTGCTGTTAGGTAACAGGCAAAATTGCTATTCCCTAAGTCACTGCGTTTTCCTGTGTTTTCCAATCATGTTTTTATCACTCCTTTAGTGAGAACTCAAATGCGGTATTATTTTAATTCTAAGTGCTATGGTTATAACCAGCAGTGTATATTTTCTTCGAAAAAAAATATTTTCTAATCATTCCCCTGAAGGAGCATTACATGTGCCAAGCTGCAATGAGAATTTACCTCTAATGAGAGAATGGGTAATTAAAATTGAATTAAAATGCAAACTGTGCCAATTTTTTTCCCTCATCTGTCCAGCACCCTCAACTTGGACTGCAGTTACAAACAGAGCCAGAAAAAAAATCCCTCAAACCTCAACAAAACGAGGGAGGGAAGGAGGGAGGGAGGATGTCCATGAGAGGAAAAATAGGACCAAAGACTCTGGGGATATGCAAGTGCCTAAAGCTGAGTAAAGTACAGCCGTTTCCGCTCCTTTCAGCCCTTTTCAGTTGTTAAATGTAGAAATTGATCCATATCAAGGCTTACATTGTTTTTGAGGGATTTGCTCACATGACCAGGAGACGGCTAGAGTCAAGTGCTCGTATTAACGAGATGCCTCCAGTTGCCATGCCAACAGCGAGGTGTAGGATGAGTGCAAAATTGGCAGAGGATCACATAATATTTTGCTCAGTTTAATTAAAGTTAATAAATATCATCCAGAAATGAGAAATAAATATCAAACTATTTACTGGAAATCAAAATTTAAATTCAGTAGTGGTTTAGCACGGTTGCCTCACAACAAGAAGGTCCCGGGTTCGATTCCTGGGCCAAGAATCTCTCTGTGTGTAGTTTGCATGTTCTCCCCGCGCCTGCATGGGTTTCCTCCAATACACCCGTTTCCCCCCACAGTCCAAAAAATATGTACTTTAGGTTGATTGGTGATTCTAAATTGCCCACAAAAGGCCCTAAGATGGACTGGTGACAGATTGAATGAAATTTTATTTGTCACATACTTGATTTTACACCATAAAAGAAAAATGAATGATTTTACACAAGTGAAATGTTTTTCTTAGCATATCATTATTGTGAAAGGTTGGGGCCAGATAAGATGCAGCGCCCCAGAGCAGGAGAGGCTGGGGACTCAACAGTGGGCGGCCGTGTTGGGGCTTGAGCTCAGGTCTTCTTTGTCAGTGGTGGGGTTTAGTCCCAGTTTATCCTTGTTTTCTAATGAACATCTGATTTCCTTAAATATTTGAGCAACCACTGCTCCTATGATCCTGATGTTGAATTAGGTTGATTTGTGATTCTAAATTGCCATGCCTCTTGCCCTCTGTGTGCTGGGATAGGCTCCAGCAAACCCTTGTGACCTAGAATTTAAGAACAAGTGGGTAAGAAGATTAATTAGGTTGTATTATGATTGTAATCATCAACAAAAATTTTGAGGTAAAACCTTCACTGGTCAATTTATTAGAAACACTTATTAGGAACACACTCTACAACACTGGTAGAGCAAAGCCAATGACTGTAAAGTCTCACGTATTATTTTCTATTTGTCCTGTATTTTTCCCATTCTAGCAAGTGTGTGTGTGAGATGCTGCTGCCCTGTGATTGGCTGTGAATATGTTGTTAATGTGATTGGCATGTACAGCCTTTAGTAGATGTTTCTTATGAAGGTAACAATGACAGGTTTTTACTTCATAACAGATGTTTTTATGCATGAAAGGGTAAGAAATGATGCAATTGGAAATCTAAGAAATGTAAGCAAATATTGTTGTTGTATAGAATTACCATCTGGGTTTTATTTCTATCGCCCACCCTACCACACCCCACACAAGCCACTTTAATAGGAACACCTGCTCATTTGTGCAAATTGGTAATCAATCAAAGTCTAGAAAGAAGACCAGGAAATAATTAAGAAGCATTTATAGTTTCGTTTTAGTGATTGTGTGGACTCAGATATTTATTCTCAGGTGACAGAGTGGAACATTGCATGAATCTTAAGTGTGTTTTCTGTTGTCATATATTGTAAATAAATAATTATTGTAAACTTTGGATATTTGAAATACCATCACCTTTACATGTCTGGCTATTTTTTTCTGAAGTCTCTCATTAACAATGTGATCATGCTTTTAAGCCTCATGCTGTTCAGTGTGTGCAAACTCCTGCTGAGATCTCCAAGCGTTCCTAATACAATGCCTGCTGAGTGTCATACATGACGTACATTTAGCAGGTTTTAGCAATGGTAGTAAACTGGTAGATTGTTCTGATGGACATTTAAATGTTGACATATCTACATCTTCATTTAGGATGGTTCTGAAATACATTTGAAGCGGTAAAGATATGCTACCCATTTCAACACCATTGTTTAGGGTAGTGGAACCTTATGATACAAACTTGAAGCTGATAAAACGTGCTACCCAATTCTACATCCTTAATAAGACAAGATGATCTACCTGTTTCTGTCTTTATGTAAGTTGATAGTTATTCCTGATAGACATTTAAAACTGATAACATGCGATGTACTACCTAATTTAAAGATACACTAACAGCATTTGCTCAATGTTTAATAAATGCTAGTTTCTTGTGAGAAATAAGCTCATAAGATAAGACATGACAGATTGAACTATTGCTAGTACATCCTAATGACTGGTATTCAAGTATGGTTTACTAAAAACAATATTTCCTTGTCATATTTGTTAGACTGTGTTTGCGTGAAAGGGAGAGCGATGGCGCCTTCTCGCTTCTGAGCTGAGATGAAGAGAAGCTCTAAGTGTCTCATTGATCTTCTATACACCACAGTGTAGGAAACCCAAGCAAACACCCCAACCTGGAACACACATTCCATTAAAATGTCTAGACTGTAAGCACACACACCACGATTATTGAAAATTTTTAATTAGGTTTTAAATTCACTATGGCTGATTCACAGATGGGCGGTGCGGTGGTGCAGTGGTTAGCATGTCCTGGGTTCAATTCCCAGGCCAAGGATCATTCTGTGCGGTTTGAATGTTCTCCTTCAGGTATGTACCTCCGCTATATACAATAGGTTGATTGGTTGAGTCTAAATGGTTCGTTGGAGTGAATGTGATTGTTTGTTGATGGACTGGCAACCTCTCCAGGGTGTACCCGTGCCTCTCGCCCTATGTGAGCTGGGATAGGCTTCAGCAAACCCCTGTGACCATGAATTTAGGAACAAGCGGGATAAAAAAAAAATGAATGAATTATTTACAGCTATTTTTTCCAGATTTTTTGACAGAGGGCAACCTTTTCTGTAGAAGTTTCAGCCTGTTCCATCTGCCCTACTTTCAGAAGATATTGTAGCAGAAATCGCATTATATCCTTCAAATGAATCCTTATAGCAAAGTGAACAAACAGACCAGATTTAAGGAATCACAGCAGCATAACTTGTTTTCCAAATTTGTTTAATCAATTGAAAAAAAAAATCAATACAGTGACTGTGTAATGTCATTCACTCTTTTCTGTGACAGCAGTAGTTCATTAAACCCGCACACTCATGACATTCTATCAGCATTTAACCAGACAATATTTATGTAGCCTTGTATTCAAGACAAATGAGTTCCAACCAAAAATATTGTCTCCAACAGATTTTTGTCACGATTGATGGCAAGCAAAGCATCCCATTTACATGAAACAGAATCAATCAACACTTAAAACAGCATCCCAAAGCCATATACATATATAATTATATTTGTGTGTGTGAGAGAGAGTTGTACTTTTTTTTTACTTCTAACCCATACAATTTACTTCTAACCCATACAGACAAAACATTCATTAATTCATCTTCTAACCTGCTCATTCCCTAATTCGGAGACAGGGGTACACTCGCCAGTACATCCCAGGGCAACACAAACAAACAACCATTCACACACACATTCACTCCTATCACCAATCAAGCTAATGTACATTTTTGGACTGTGGGGAGAACACACAAAAGGATCTCTGGCCCGGGAATCGAACACAGGACCTTCTTGTTGTGAGGCCACCGTGCCACCCCTTATACAGTTATAAAATGGAGAATATATATATATATATTTATATATTTATAAATCGATCCAATGTTCCAATTTTAATTATGTAGTATTAAAATGTTTTTATACAAATGAAATATTTTTCAACACGTTCTGTAAAGCTGCTTTGAGACAATTTTATCAAGTTCCATAGAACTGAATTTAATTATTAGCCTCATCCATATTAATGTCACCTGACAAGAGCTTCATCATTATCATCATCTATGCTTAAGCTGCTCACAGCAAAATTTAACTCAACAAATAAGTGAGAAAATAAAATAATCACAGAAATGGGTGAACAGTTAAGTGCAGACAGGGCGTATGTGGGGTAGGTTATTTTAAAAAGGTTGGTCCAGAGTCTAAACGGCAGATGTCAAACTAAACTGATCAGGGTTTTTTTAAAGAAATCAGTGAGGTGTTAAAAAAAAAAAACAGGACATAATGAGACACACTGGATGACAATCCTGACATCAGCCTTCTCGGCCTCAGCACGATGAGGGTAAAATTGCCCCAACACTTGAAACTATCATGGATGAAATTCACAGGTGTAAGAAGCTCCCCCCTGCTGCTTGGAGGCCATAAAGGTCATACTGTCAAGTGCATACACCCACACAGTCACACATCTTGTAAGTCAGCATTAACCACCGACTGGATTTTTTTTCCTATCGAGATATTCTGTTTTTCGGCTTCCACCGTTTCTTGTTATACCTCTTGCAGATTGGCCAACCTCCTACACACACACAAACAAGCTCTCAGAATTGTTTGTCAGAACCTGAGTGGTGCTCATTAAAATGTTGCACTGAGGCCATGTGTCTAATATTATAATAATAAAATTAGCCTGTTAGACTGTCAGCAATCATCTCTAGGGCAATGACACAAACCCCAGCATTAATTGAATTGACTAACAATAACGACCATTTTTTAAACGGATGACCAACACAGGTAAAAAGTGACAGATTTATTCCTGCATTATAGCACACGGTTGCCAAAACGGAGATGAGATTTTTTTTAAATCTAATTTATAACTGATTAGATTCATAAGCATTAGTATATGAGACATATAATATACTATATTGCAATACATTACATACTGCAATGTAAATGGAGAAAGTAGTAGCTCGATGATGGTGTTAACCGAACACCTAGCCTTCCACGACTGGACCCCCTAAGCCGGAAATGGAAACTGTTAAAATAGGATTAAAATGTAGGTCTTTCAACTGTGTTAATGCGAGCTAGTTTGTCCTTACACACACTTCTGTTATAACAGAGGCTGCTTATCACAGAATTCTACTTAGTCAGCATGAACACTAGCATGATTTTTCCATAAGAAGTGTTCGATCACACACTTCAAGTATATCAATTCAGCACAAACTTTGGATCACTCACGGCAGTTTAAAACACACTCCTTTTTGTTAAAAGATTGAAAGGACTCAGTCTGGTTTAGTGGACATATGGTTCAAGAATAACTACATAGCATGTCTCTACTAGTCATACTGAAGCAGCTTTGTGCTTACAATCTGTAATAGAATACGCTATACTTTAATCTCTCAAACAGTAATTGCTTTCATAAACACGATAAATACCCTTGCTGTATTTCTTCACAAAAAAAGCCTAGCTATGCGTCTCTGAGCCAAGAACCAAAAACGTGTCTGATGTTTCTGAACGAAGTCCCTTCTGTGCTATGGTTCTATTTTAGTTGACGTGTTGCCCAACACCACAAATTACCTCCAAATACAAAAATACAGATGGACTATAATGCCACATTAGGAAAGAGGAGGGGAACCATACTCACTAAATTACACACTGATAACAATCTTGAATGTTACCAGACAGCAACCGTTGTATTTTTCCACAAATAACAGTGCCATTACTTATGATTCGTAAACAGTGTTCTTGTGCTAAGTGGTAAAAAAAAAAAAAAAGTTTCTTCTTGCTGTTCTGCCCACCAAACCAGTTTCGAGCTTGTTCAGCTTCCGTCTTCCGATTGGTCCTTGGTTTGATGGTCGTTATAAAAGGCGCACTATAGGAAAGCATCCGAAATCTACAGCCCAAGACAGAAATTTTATCTGAGGATAAAATTGGCTCGCAGTTGATGCCAATCGGAAAATAACTAATCAAAGACAACATTTCAGCAAATGATTATTTTACAAACCATCTTGGACAAGAAAATTGTGGCCAAAATTACAATCTAGAACCTTGTTTTGCTGAAGTTTAGTTATTGCCATTGACACTTTTAATCAGTTGCTGTATGCATACAAAAATAAATGCATTCGGTTTTGTGGATGGCATTACGGTTGACATAAAAGCAACCTGAACTATTAAACCAGGTAGAAAATCTATGTGGTGAAAACATTGGTAATTTTCAGGATGTTTGCTATAAGAAGACTTGCGTAGAAAAACGAGGGGGGGGGGGGGGAGAGAGAAAAGAAAAAAGGCTGAGCTGCACACAAAGACAACAATGAGCCAGACGTGTTTCCAATATGTGACCACACAAGCGTATACGAACACAACCACTGGACGCTGTAGGACACGCCAGCTCAATAAGTGCCCGCAACACTTTGGCAGCAGCACAGAGGTGAGCATTGATTTCCTTTTATTTCCTTTCTTTTTTTTAAGAAACACAGCTGCAGCTTTCCTAGTGCTCCAGCTTTGGTCACTCTCAAAGGTGTCCGGCAGAACTTCACCTTGATGCAGTCTCTGCAGATTCTAGAGGTTTTTCCCCAAAAAGCATGACTGCTGAAATTTAAGACCACCTCTTTACAGCAAATCGGTCTTCCCTGCAGGAAATCAAATCAAATTAGTAACAATAACCAGGACACGCAGCAACATGAAACTCAAAAAGGAAACTATAGTGGTACATTTGAGTCATGTTTTTTAAAAGCCACTGAGTCAGTGCTGGCTATCAATTTTAAAGCTATTTTATGGTTTATAAATATTACCTAGTTAGATGGATTGGATTTAATTCATAATCTCACAGTATATTGCCAAATATTAGTGGACACCTGACCACATGCCTAGACCTTCTCACCTGATGCAAGTTTCTGCTCTTACCAATACTGTTGTTGCTGAATAAATACATTGCACATTCAAGCTCTAACATCTACTGGAAAGCTTTATTAGAAGAGTGGATATTTGTCCAAATGGAAAGTAAATTAGAAATAAGATGTTTAAACTTACAAATGTCCAAACTTTTGGCAATTGTCTATCGTGTAAGGCTTCTCATTTGAGTTTACATAGAAAATTAAGTTTAAATTTGTTACACATTGAAAGCAAAGGTTTACATTTCAAGTGTAGCTAATAACTGTTCTCAAAACACCCGTTAAGAAATCATCTAGAATAGAGCATAACCGTTGCCCACGTTTCGCCATATTGCTGTGTTTTTTTTTTATTGCGCTATTATTTTGTTGTAGAGCAAGTGTCTTGAAAGGTGCCCTAAATAAAATGTATTAGTAGTAATAAAATGATATAAGGTTCCCGCATCAATGGGAAAAAACACCAACATGTACAATAAAATTGAAGTATTAATTAAAACTAACCTGAAAAACAATCTGCACACATCGCAGATCCCATCACTGGATTTCAGCCCCAGTTCCCTAGAAAAATAGAACAAATTACAATTTAGTCATTAAACAAAGTTTTTGTATTTTATAAAAAATAAAAAAAATAAAAAGCATGCAGCTTTAGAAACATTTACAGGTCATGCAACTCGAGCTTTCCAGGATTTGTTTCTTTAAACTAAATGGAATTATATACTTCAATTATGCAAAAGAAAAAAGTAGCAGCAGCTTTAACATCACACACTGGTACAGAAAAATGTTTAGCAAGAGTTGCATTACATGTCTGAGATCTAAGTCATCATAGCAAAATATTTAATTTTATTTTTTTCTGTTACTTTTATATATAAATACATTTTAAATAAAACTTTTAACTCATTACACGCCAAGATGTTTAGATAAGAGACAACACACTGGCTGAATAAGAAATTTAGGGTTAGAGCTACCTTTACAATGCTGCGCTGAAGTTTTAGCAGTCCTCTTGTTACTTTCATTAAGAAAAGCATATATTCACATAAAACCTAAACTTTATTAAAACCCAAGTTATTTCAAACTAGTCAATACATTTGTCATGGTGAGACCAGATAAATAAAATAAATAAAACGGCATTCAAGAAAAGTTTTATACATACCCAAGCAATGAACGCTTAGTTGTCTAAAGACATTAGGAAGCTATCCGGGTTATTTTAAAAGGCACAGGGTCTTACCTCTAGGGTCCTTTTTAAGTATAAAAAGAGAGAGAAAGATTAAGTGGCGCTTTTAATTAACAATGGAAACACTGAACAGTCCTTTAGTGCCGTTTACCTCTCCAGTTTACATGCACCATTTTAGATTTAGGATAAAAAAAAAAAAAAGGTTGGTGTTCTTAAAAGTTATCAGGTTATTTAAAAGGCCAGTTCAGTTTTTATGATGACAAACAGAAAAATAAAAGCAGGTTAAGCGTTTCATAAAAAACAATCTAGGCTTTATTGACAATTGCTGCAAAAACATTTTTGAACAGATTTAGTTACCTATTTAGGCAAGCTTACACAGATAGCATTCTGCATTTTCTGGAGAGCTTACAGAGACTAGATGGCAGTAAGTACAGTTTGGGCGTATTTGACGTTTTTTTTTTTATGTACAAGAAATACGAATTTAGCTGCAGGATCCCTTTACATTAGAAAGAGATGACCCTTGTGGAGATTGTTGCCCCAATCCTTGTTAAACAGTTTGAGCATGCATTTTATTTAACAGAGTATTTAAGTTATGGAAATCTTGATTTATTTTTATCTTGTTGAACACAATTATCCAAACACACTTAGCATTTTACAGAACAGATTTTAAAAAGATCCATAAAATTTATTTTAACAGATTAAGGATTTGAGGACAGTCCATCTCAACAGTGTCTATTAGGGCTATATTTCAAAACTCTAAAATATCATGTAAAATGTATTGAATCCTAAAGCTAAACGTACAGCTTTTAAGACTATTTAAAACAAATTATAAATCGTCAATGTCATTATAGATTTTTTTCTGTATCTTTCCTTAATTTACGCTCCTTTATATTATGTTACATCGTTGATTTGGTTTAATGGCTTTTTTTCTTTGCTAATATCGAGCAGAATTTTGAAATGTAGCCTACTGGGAATCTGCAACTCACCAACAAGTCAGGCTTTATATCTCTTCAGTTAAAGATTTTACCAAAGCAATGAGGACAAAAAACAAAAAACTAACAATGCAAAAAAGCAGAGATTAAAGCAAAAAGATTAGGAGATTAAAACTGAAAATAAAGACATTTCCTAACAATCCCCCACCCACCCACCCTCAAACGGTTTTAAACTTTCAACCAAGTCCAGATGCAATCATTTGCTGATTTTCAGGTTTCCTTTTTCTAAAAAAAAAAATGTCCAGAGCAGAAAAAAAAGGGGAAACAGAAAGGCGGAAAATTACTTTTGTCAGGATGCTTAAAGAGCGAGCTGCCGTAGGAGACAGTCATCATGATGGGACATTATGGGTGATGGCCATGTGCTTGTTGAGAGTTCAGTATCGTCCATAGGGGTGTTCCCTGTATGCTCCCTTCGTTTGTCTCTGAGCAGCAACTTTCCCGGTGGCAGGAGCACGTTGTGTTCCATTCCAATCGTCTTGAGCTACACAGGTAAAGGTACAAACACGTCATATTCATGACAAACGAAATCATATTCTGCACAGCTCAATGGGAAACCACTGCACACCTTTAACTACAAGTCACAATTATAATCAAATTAAATCAACAAAAATCTCAATAAAATAAAGTGGTTCATCGTGCCAAACACATTGTAAATGCAATGATGAGTGAAAAAAGCCTACCATAACTCTCATAACCTTCCTGTGTCTCTCCATGTCCATAGTCATAATACTCTGTTTCTCTGCAACAACCAAGTGGGAAAAAAATAGAAATCAGAAGGCCACAAGTAGCCTACTACATTGAATTAAAACTGAATCAGGAGGTACCCAGAGAGTTCTATTGCCACTGACTGACACTGACACTGATTTTTAGCACAATTGTCACCCCCTGGAGAGGCCTTGAGCAGAAAAACAAGAAAATAGCGCAGGAAATGAATAACTATTAATTGATTAATCGTGTCCTACAGAACGGCCATTTTAAGGCAGTTTAGTAGACAGAATTTAAAAAAAAAATTATAATTAATGTCAAATGTTCAATGACATAATTAAAAACAATTGTACGCTTTTGCCAATATTTGGTTCTAACTGAACATCCTACTGCATGGGACAGCAATAACAAACGATCTCAAAGAATTTGGAGAGTAAAAGTCACTAAAATCTTGTAAAATCAGCACCGGCAACCGTGCAGTTTGCACAATGGCAAATTGTATTTAAAAGTAAAATGAAATCAGGAAGCTGAACAGTAGCTTCCTGATGCCCAAATATTACATACAACAAATAGTATATTAAGAAAAAATAGTATTTGTGAGAAAGTAAAACTGGGTAAGGCAGGAATAAATTTTGGCTGCCTAGAAGACAACAAGCTTGGGCCAGCGAGCCTGGTTAGACATTTAACACCAGCAGAAAAACGGGGTGCTAAGCAGTTACATATAGGTTATATTATAAAGATCAAAATTTCCACTCACGCCTGTGGCTGACTGTAGTAGTTTTCATAGGATTCATAGCCCGTCTCTGTGTAGCTTTCATCATAAGACTGGGTAAATGGGCGAGGTGGGGGGAAAAAAAAAGAATGCAACATTATAAGACTTATAAAGATAATGAACGACAAGTCCCAACTAAAGCATGTAATTAGATTTCTGCTTAAACTTACATAGTCTTCATAAGACTCCTGGGCAGGAGGGCGTGGTGGAGGAGGCATTCTTGGTGTTCCAGGTGCAGGAGCACGAGCTCTGGTAGCAACAGCACCTCTGCTGGGCTGAGCCGGTGGTCCTCCACGTCCTGCAGGGGCTCCTCTGACCGCTACACCTCTGGCTGGCCCACCACGTGGAATACCCCCACGCATTGGTGCCATACCTCGACCCCTTAATAATGGATAAAATAATAAACTCCTAGCAATAGGAGTCAATATTTGTCTGCTTATGCATTTCAAATAAAATAAAGCAATGTACCTTGGTGGAGGAGGTCCTCCACGCCCCCTGGCCATCGGACCACCTCTGCCTCGAACACCACCATGTTCATGGCTGCCGTTTAGATATCCCATCTCCATAAACTGTTCCTGGCAAATTTCATCCATCATGTCCTGAACAATGAAGACAACACAAAAAAAACAAGGTTCAATGTTAGCACATGACTAATCCAAAAAATTTCTCTTGAAATATGAGGTGCCATTACATCTACAACTAAAAACTAATCCTTAATCCAGTGACAATGGCTTTGCAGAGTGCCAAAACAAGCTAAGATTTATTTAAACACCGGATTTTTGAACATTAGCCTGTTTGGAGATAGATTTATACTTACAGGGAAGAGGAACTTCTTAACCTCCTCCATAGCGTGTGCCATGCGCATGTATGCGTCAGGAGCTGGAGCAAACACTTCAATAAACACGTGGAGTTCCATGGACAGGTGGGCGTATTTTGGCTCACCACTTTTCCTCAAGCTCTCCTCCTAATAAAAACATTAAAATGCAATTTACAGGCCGTCTGCTATGAAAAGGCTACAAACTTCAACAAATTACCAACACCAGGGAGAACAGGGCTTCTAAAAGGCAATGAGTAGAGCATCTGCCTGCACACTTCTAAAATCCGCCTGGAGATAAATAAAAACTAGACTCACAGGCTTCCCTTGGTTTAGGCCAGAGCGTTCAATTATTTTTTGTAGCCTATTAATTGTGTTTACAGTCACCCGTGTGAATTATTGTGCAAATTGTTCCAAGACTAATTTAATTAAAGCAAACCCATCGACCGAGCTGCTGAAAGGAAAAGTGGTACCCCAGTAGTTACGATGTTGGGCTACGGACAATGAGATCACGACTTATGAGTCCCTGCACCATTAAACTGGGCACCGGAGCAAGGCCCTCAACCCTCAGATGCTCAACTGGATAAAATTGAAAAATGCAATTTGCTTTGGATAACTGCATCTGCCAAATGCCCGGAATGCAAATGTTATACAATGCAAATCTTAATTTGGAATTTCTCCAGGTACTCCAGGTTGTTCGTCTACTTGTGGCCTTGAGACGGACTAGCAGCCTATCTCAGCTATACGCCTGCCTTTCGCAGGAATAGGCTCTAATACACATGCGGGTTAGAAAAAAAAAGTTTGTCCTACAGCTTGCATAGAGTTGGGTTTGGGCAGTTATTTTTTTTTAGAACAATACTGCTGCCGACAAAAGATCTACAATAAACAAAATGAAAGAAAACATTAAAGAGCAGATTTTATTTTAAAAAAAAAACACTATATGCTTACAGTATACATAAATACACCCACTGCCAGCTGATGTCTCCAAGCTGTTAAACCCTGTGCATCAATCTGATTTTAAAGGAATCCAGTTTGTCCGCCGATGTTTCACTAAATTGTACGCATTTTTGGTTTATTTGTTACGTTTTCTATTGCATGGCATGATGTTGGAATCTATCACTGTAAAATACAGCTTTAATTCAAACAGGTTTAGCTTAGTTTGTCAAAATGTGGGGGGGGGGGGGTCAGCTCAAAGCATTTCTGTTTATGATTCAGTTTCTGTCCATACCACATGACTACAGTCATTTAGTTAGTCTCTTTTTTACAACTGAGCAATTGTGGGTTAAGGACCTTGCTCAAGGGTCCACAGGGGTAGAGGACTTTCTGGTATTAGTCCAACACCTTAACCACTAGGCTACAACATCCCTCGCCAAACCGCATGGATGCAGTCCAGTGACTATTTTCGAGCTAAGCATCGCAAAACCAACCCACCAACATAATCCTTGCCAATAGCTTTATGACCACCACTTCTACTGCTTAATTATTGTAAGCAAAAAGACAGACGCAACAGATTTCCAAGCAGTAAATCATAAATATGAAAAGTGGAAATGAATTTGGTAGGAAACGGCTGAATAGGAATCGGTCCTCAGGGGACAACTTTTATTCATTGAATAGTTTGATTCAGTCCAAATCCTGTCCAAACCCATACGACTGCTGCTCAATCAATGTTCATGACAGTACGAAGGGTGAGGGATGGGATGGGGGGGATTATAAATCCTATTTTAAAAAATAACATTAAAACATGAGATGTTGAGCGTAAAAGCCCAGACTGCTTTCGGCTGCTGCCTTGGGGATTCAGGATGTAAACGTGAATCCAAGAACTCATTAATATTACATCAAATTATTGAAGTCATTCATCACTTCTGTGCCCTCAGTGCATAGCCGGCTTCACCATATTTGAGATGCAAAAGCGAAGGATGATAGGTGGGCCGAAGCAGAGCACAAACGGCTGAATTTGTTACGTAAAATTAACTGAAATTAGTTTACTGAGGTGTTCATGGGATGCATTTTGCAGCTAAAAAAATAAACACAAGGCACTCACTGGTGCAGGGGAAAATTGGCTGTTCTCATGGTAACCGATCTCCTTCACTTATAACGATGCATTTCCATCTGTTCAGTCCGATTTGATTACGATCGTTTGAAAGACGACGAACAGTTTGCTGTTCAAAGATTAATAAGCAATGGCCATCTGTATTCCATATGCTCTTTGGTGAACGTTCTTAAATTTAGATGGTTAGCATGAAGACGTTCAATAGAACACAAACCACATGCAGATGTAGATTTTTAGAAGGTTTAAAGCAATCATTCAGACTGGCAACCATTACTCAAACAGCATTAACTTAATAACTCAAAATGACCATAAACAGTGAAAAACAAGCATGTGAATGGATGTAGGATTGCAGCAAGAACGGTAATGACACATTTAAGCTGTAGGCCTGTCTGAAATCACTTACATCTATGCTGTAAACTATGCAAAACAGAGTATGAGAGACAAGTACGTACAAATACATAACAGGCAAATAACAGTAAATAGAATATTTGCATGTGACTCACTACTCCTGGCCAGATTTTAATATATGCATATGATGAACTCTACTCTCCCATGAGGCCAGTGACTTATGCAAAAGTGGTATATAAAAATAAAAAAATAAATAAAAAATTCTCAAACTTTCTACAAGTTTAGATTCCTGCTTCTGTGATGTCAAAGATCATAGATGAATTTCATCCTATTGGATGCAGTACATCCAAATTTTTATATTACATATGCATGAACATTCTTTAAATCAGTATGTTAACTTGAATGTAGTACTTAAATATTGTGCAATGTTATAATATTTATGACCAGCAAAACTGCAATGAAAACACAAACAATTGTGTAACTTTGTAGTGTTGCAAAATATGGTACTTTCAACCTGAATCCCATTGCCCCAAATTTTGGGACTACAAAAATCGATATAAAATCCAGGAAATAATTATGTTCATTATAATAACTGCTGCCAAAATAGCAATAGTATGCTAATAAATATAAGAAAGAAACTTAAAAACTGACTTAGAAAAGAGAAAGACTTCTTGGATCCTTTCATTTTGTAGGATGCCTTTAAAGAACACCCTTGAGAAACATTAGATTTTTCCTTGTATACATTTTTCGGGCTTCAACCAGCAGGTGAATTTATCATCTTCAAGCCGGTGCTCATTAAAGTTGCATTTACCCATTGCAGCTACCTGTGATTCCACCTGCTACCTCAATTCTGTCTAAAAGAACAACACTTACAGCTGGGAAAATAACTCGTCCATTGGCTAAACAGGCCCCGAGTGTTTTGGGGTTTTTTGCGTTAATAAAAACTAAATATTATCTAATCTAAATTCAAAACTTTGAAGCCTTTAAATTAGTCCTTAGTTTTAAGACCTTTAAGATCTTTTAAGGACCCATTGCCATCCAAAAGATGTGAGTAGATGACCTCTTAAATTCTTCCCAGCCCTCAAGCAGTAAGTCTATAAACAATGATAAGGCAATAAAAAAAAAATGTCTGTTATAACAAATTTATCTGTTTGGAATCACATAAGCCATAAATAAATTAAACTTAAAGTAAACGTAAAATTGCTACATGTCATTTTCTGTATCAGTAGCAAACAGAAAAATATTACCATGTCGTCATTTACAACTGTATCTTTCATTACCTTTGCTTTGTCCCGCATAGATCCCTTGCCCAGTACGGAGATCTTGGCACCAGTCTCCTCCTGCAGTCTTTTAATGGTGTTCCCTTGGGGCCCAAGAATTTTCCCAACGAAGTTAAACTGCACAAAGCACAGGTGAGATTAAAACACTTAATTCAAGACACAAAGGGAAAGTCAGTCACTCTTGAATTGGTCAAAATTATTTCAGAAAAAAAAAACTCTGTTAATAACTTGGTATCTGCATATCTGCAGGTGCAATATGGCTAAACTTTATGCACTCAGCAGCTTTAACAGAACACAACTAAATAAGTATAAGTATAAGATTATATATATATATATATATATATATATATTTATATTTAAGCAAAAGAATCATTCAGAGCACAATAAATCCTGTGCCTTATTTCCTTTCTTTTGTTAAACAGATTGTGTGTGATAAGAAAATCCAACAATGTAAGCATTTTATAAAGTTGCAGAACAGAAGTGTAATCTGGAGCAGAAAAGGCAGCTCAGTCTTATAAGAACCTCATTAAGAACTAAAGAACGATTCCTTTTGCAGTGGAAATTTTTTAAAGGCATTATTTAATATGATGGTCAGCACCACTGTCAATGCTCCATGTGTATAAACGGAAACCTACAGCTCATTAAAAGTCTCTTGCCGAGTTCAAGTGGAAGTGCTTAAAAAGCAGCCAAATATACATTTCTGATAATCTGATTATGAACAAATGAACAAAAATGATTCAGACACCATATCTGAACATCCTTCAAAAAAAACCATTCTGTTGCTGACTGCATTTAATAAAAGTGTTTTAATTATTTAACTGGACTTAAAAGCTCAGTATCAGAACAACTGCATCATTAAAGAACTGTAAATCCTATGTCGCAGACATTCGAGAGAAGAAAAGTGATTTGATATAAAAAGTTTGATGAGACATAAGGAACATATCTTGCAGTCAAACATGCGATGAACATAAAAACATTTTTTTTGATTGTCAAAATGCGAGACTCACCTTAGGGTACTGTTTGACGGGAATAAGCACTCGTTCCTTCAGTTTGACATTCTTAGCTGTGAAGAGATCCAAGTAGCTTTCGTTGTCTTTCTCTGGCTCGTCTTTCTGAACCCTCTCAATTTCTGGAGGAAAGAAAAAACATTTGTTTACCTTCGCCTGTCAAGGTTATTTGCAATACAGCAGCGCATTGTTCTGGCTTTGCTAAATGTGTCAGACAAGAAGAAAGAAAAAGCGGAGGAGGAGAGAGATAGAGAATGACTGTCAAAATAACGACTACATGAGACAAATGTAATGGCTTGAGGTTAACAGGGGTTGGTGTTAATGCTGTGAGCTCAATCAATGAAAAGGCACAAAATGACAGAATAAAAAGTAGCTATTAAACAAAAGGGCAAAGGTTAAAGGGCACATAAAGGCATAAAATACACAAAACTGACAGTACAGTCGTTATATTACACTAAACATGTGAAAATCTCCAGATGTAATTTTTGGGCAAGTCAACAAGTTTAATAGTGTTTATGTTGACTTGTGTGGGTTGGTCTGGAAACCCAAACACATTGCAGTGGTAATAAAGCCTGGGCGTTTTTTGTTCAGTGCAGTGTATATGAATCAAAGCATTCATTTAAAAGTAGAAGTGGATGGTGCGTAGCCAAATTAAATGTTAGGTACTGCTAAGCTGCGTCAAGTATATCAACATACTTTAAGAGGTTAATGTGTCAATCATTTAGCTTAGTCGTTTACACGGACAGTAAATAAAACTGTGTAGCGTTTAAAGATCCAGATCCAAAGCTCTGAGCCTTTTATAGAGTAACACTGCCGAAGGGACGCTGAGCCAAAACATCTGCTGAAGACAGCTAAGAGGGGATAAAAGACATTTCCTATTGGAACATCCAACATTTCCACTGTTACAGTGAGAAAATCATGAAGTAAACCGTACTGGAAGGAAAAGCCAGGAAGAACAACTTTATGGAACAAATTTACTTATCCAAATAAGAATTATCAGACTAGAATCTTATTATCATATAAATAAGGAGTAAGAAATAGGACATGAAACAAAAACAAAAAAATATGAATATAGTGTGTGTGTGTGTGTGTGTGTGTGTAGAAATAAAATGTATTCGTAAACATGTATTACGAAGAATCTGGTCAATCTTTACATTAAATTATTTGCACATTTGAGAAAAATAAAACAAAACTTTATTTAATGATCCCAAGACAGGGTGAAATTTTCCTCTTATAACATCAGACTAGAAACTAAAACTGTATAGGGACTTGGCATATTTATATAATTTGCAGGTTATGCAGTATATAATAATTAAGTTAATTAATAAGATACTAAAAGAAGATCTAGTATCTAAATAAGATACTAAAAAAAGATACTATTTCTGCTTCCTTAAGTTTGTATATAGGACGCCGTGTCCCAAAAGGTAGCCAAAGTGCACTACATAGGGTACAGAAGCTCATTCCATCGCAGCCTGTGTAGTGAAAGAACAGCAAAGAGCTCATGTGAGACTCAGCCACTGTTTCAGCGAAAACACATCGATAAAAACCAATTAAACAAGGAGTTCGAAGCACATGCAAAGCTACACTAATGAACATATATAAGTATTTAGGCCATTTTTCTCTTACCTGCAGATAAAAGTTTCATGGCGTGCATAAAGGACGAGTCCAGGCTGTCCCTTTCCGCCAGCAGCTGCGGGAGGTACTTGTTCTCGTTCTCCATTTTACGGAGTTCGTAAAAAGAAAGTTAGTAAAGCAATATAAAAACCTCAAACGGGAAGCAAATGAATACAATCCGACGGTGAAACTAGTGCAAATCCAGTTTATTTCTCCTCTGGTGCGGAGTGTATTTGGTTCAACGGAACAAACGACGACAACGCGGTGCGCACAGTAAAGCAGCAGCAGCTCCAGCAACTACAGCACAGCGGTCCGGTCCGGCGCGCGGCGTGCGGAAATGAAAGAACAATACAGCTCAGTGACAGACGAAAAGGCGCCTTCAGAGCGGAAGTGATGTCACACCACGAAACCGCTCGTTTAGCCCCGCCTTGTTTACCATAAAAGTAATTTTTTTTGTAAAAGAAACCATACGGATGCAGTAAAACGTAATATAATTTTATTATTTATACCTGTTAAATTGATTGTTTATTATAATCCTATCCTATTCTTAAATATTTGTTTGTTTTCTATAGTTGTCTTTCAGTTTCTTTAAAACCGCATACGTCATACGCATCTCATTGTAGTCAATTAAATCAGTTTATGACGTCATCTTATAATTATGTCATTTTCATATTATTACATCGTATCAGATTATTGTCGAAAAATTGACATAACAGTGAATTTCCTGGTATGGTTTGTGAAAATGTGTGAATAACGCAATAAACTTTTAGGTTTTAATAGAGATTTAAAAAGAAAACGTTAATATCTGCTGCCCCCCTGTGGATATAGATAGCAAGTAATTTCATGATCTGAACCCAGGGCTGAAACAAAGCAACAATACCAAAGTTAAGTATTGTCTATTTATGTCATGAGTAAAGTGATTTTCGTTCATTCATTCATTCATTCATTCATTCATTCATTTTCTTACCTGCTTATACCCAAATTCGGGGTCACAGGGGTTTTGCTGGTGCATATCCCAGCTCACATAGGGCGAGAGGCAAGGGTACACTTTGTACAAGTCGCCAGTCCAACACAGGGCTACACATAGATGAACAACCACAGACACACACACTCCTATGGGCAAGTTAGAATCACCAATTAACCTATTGTACATGTTTTTGGACTATGGATGGAAGCCGGAGTACCTGGAGGAAACTCACACATGCATGGGAAGAACAGAAAGATCCCTGGCCCAGGAATCGAACCTTTACTTTTATCTACGTAGTGTATAATAATAATAACAATAATAATAATAATAATTATAATAATAAGGATAATAATAGGCGATATGGTGGTGTAGTGGTTAGCACAATTGCCTCACAACAAGAAGGTCCCGGGCCAGGGGTCTTTCTGTGCCGAGTTTGCATGTTCTCTCTGCGTGGGTTTCCTCCGGGTGCTTTGGTTTCCTCTTACAGTCCAAAAACATGTATATTAGATTGATTGGTGAGTCTAAATTGCCCATAGGAGTGAATATGTCTGTGAGTGGTTGTTCGTCTACATGTGGCCCTACAATAGACTGGTGACCTGTCCAGGGTGTACCCCTGCCTCTCGCTGGAGTACCTGGAGTAAACCCACTCAAACACTGGGAACAAACAGACAGTCTAACAATGGTCTTTTTCCCAGGAATCAAACCTTGAGATTTTCTTCTGTGAGACAACAGTCCAAATGACCACTAAGCCACCACGCCACCCTTGTGAACATGTTTCATCATACAAGCTCATTCAGGAGAATGAATATAAAAAACACATCCTCCATGCTTTGTTTCAACACATTTTCTCCATCTCTCCCAGTGGAGGGGTACACAGAGTTTCATTGATGGGGTCAGTCACAGCTTAGCATTGCTTGGAGGCCTGAGAAATCCTTCTGTCCTGTAGATGCTTTCAGAGCCATCACACCTGCTTTACCCGTTTCTCTTTGTCTGCTTTTCTTTTATTCTCTTTTTTGTAGTTTCAAGGTCAGCAAAGACTGCATGTCCATTTCTAACCATTTTTAACTTGCTCCCTTCTTCAAATTCACCACTCGCTTGCGTTTTTCTTTTTATCTATATATTCTATAACCGATATCCTGATAAGGGGAGAAAATAGCACCACAGGGAGAGTAGGCATTTTTATTCCAAACTTGCCGGAGGCAGTTCGACTTGCAGCCACGCAGGCCTGTGTGTGTGTGTGTGTGTGTGTGTGTGTGTGTGTGTGTGTGTGTGTGTGTGTGTGTGTGTGTGTGTGTG
>JAOTRA010000009.1:7199439-7212714 GCA_026260255.1 Pseudolaguvia tuberculata | reverse complement strand
CTGAGATGGACTGGCGACCCGTCCAGGGTGTACCCCCGCCTCTCGCCCCATGTGTGCTGGGATAGGCGCAGCAGACCTCCGTGCCCCCAGATTTGGGAATAAGCGGGTAAGAAGATGAAGTTGTGTAATCAATGCATTATGATACTCGGCACTAGAATATTTTAGAACATTTATTAGTAGAAAAAAGCATTTACAGAAAAAGCATATATATATATATATACACACGCTTATAAAGGGGTGTCTTTGCAATATACTGTCACTCCGACACATAAACCTCTAGAACACAAAGAAAACCTCATTTGTACAGAGGTGAAAAAAATACTGATTTTTACAAAAAATAAAAATTGAGGAAAAAAAAAAAAGAACAATGTAGTCCCTCAAGAGACACAAAGGCCACTGTTTTCACAGAAAACACTAGTGTTGGCCCAGATAGTGGTTTAAAGCCTCAGGCTTAGTTCAGCACTGGCTTAAGAGAATATATACACACACACATGACCGTACATGGGACTAGTCACAACTTGAAAGTATGACGGGATAGATGTGCACATCACATTACATCACTCTTAAATGTCTTGATTGTCACATTTTCAGTTTAGAATACTAGAGCGAAATCTATAGAACATTATGAGCAAAATTTTATCTTTTTTAGTGTGTGTTTCATCTGGGTTTATATCACCTTTTATCCAACAGAATAAATTGTCAGGTGCTTAAATGTGCTGTTATGTACCAGTGGGAATAACAGAGACGGGTTTTGTATCTAACAAAAGAGAAACGTCAAAAAAAGGGAGAAAAAAACAAAACAAAAAAAAAAACAAAGTAAAAGACTTTTACACAATAAATGGTCTGTAGTGCTGAACCAAATTCCCAATTGCAGCAAACCATTTCAAAGTAAAAAAAGAATAATTATCCATGGGTACCGACAAAGCCAATACTATTTCATTACAGTGTAATCCATAAATGAACTTCAATAGTGGTCAGCAAAAAGTGGCACATTCATCAGCAGATTTAAATCAGTGTCTCATATGACCAAAAAAATATATATAAATATATATTTTTTTTTTGCGTGTGTGTAAAATGCACAGTAGGGCACCTAATGCTGCACTTTCATATTTACAGCTTATGTACAAACAATCAGCACAAGCTTAACTTGAGTCATTAATTCTCACACAGAAAAAAAATGTGTTTGGCCGGAAAAACGATGCATCTCATCTTCTCTAATCAGACAATCTGTAAACACTGAAATCAAATGGTCTTTTTCAAAAAAAATTAAATAATAATAGGTCTCCAAAATGAGCTCTACTGCCCTCTAGTGACTGAAAGTGGCAGGATCGCACCAGTGTAAGTGTTCAAGCTGAGGAAAAAGAGGTTTTGTTGAAGCTATGGTTAATGTCCATGCTGAGGGGGTAAAGGAGGACCATTTACACCCGGGTGGTAGAAAGCGCAGTTGTTTTCGTATCTGCAGTTCCTTTTCATCATGAAATGCCGACACACTGGTCGTTTGGACATATCTGGAAAAAGAAAGATGTGAAAAGGTTAGAAAAGAAAATGAATAGGTTAAAAAAAAGGAATTAAAAAAATGCTAAATATAATCTTACAACCCATGTTGTGTCCTCCTCCTCCTCCTCCTCCTCGTGGTCCCCCACGTCCTCCCCTTCCTCTGAATCCTGGGTCTACTCCTCTTCCTCGCCCTCCTCTGTGGAAAGGGCCACCCCGGTGTGGTCCTCCACGCATAGATTCATCTCCCCAGTAGTTTCCGTTGTCTGCACCTCTGCCCTGAGGTCCAGGTGGAGGACCCATCATTCGTGGAGGACCCCCTCCTCTGAAGGGAGGCCCATGCCCATGAGGAGGGGGCGGATGATTGAAACGAGGACCGCCAGGTGGATTGTTTGGTGGAAAACCGCCATTCATGGGCATTGGCATGTTCATGTTTGGACCAGGGCCGAGCAGAGCTGCATTCACTACATAACAGATAACCAAAATAGAAAATTAAGTGTTTAATGAATATACAGTAAAAAACAAAATACCGCATATTTTCCAACATTAAATAATATTCCAATATATAAATGGTAAATGCTGACTTAAATGAGCATCCACACAATAAGTGAAGCCACAAAAATTTGTGGGATCATTATTCATTCATTCAACTTCTAATCTGCTTAGTCACGGGGGCCTGCTGCGCCTATCACAGCACACATAAGGTGAGAGGTGGGGGTACACCCTGGACGGATTGCCAGTCCATCTCAGGGCAACACAGACAAACAACCATTCACACACACACACACATTGTCCTACCTATGGACAATTTAGAATCACCAATATACCTAATCTGCATGTTTTTGGACTGTGGGAGGAAACCCGGAGTACCCACGCAAGCGCGGGGAGAACATGCAAACTCTGCACAGAAAGATCCCGGGACCTTCTTGTTGTGAGGCTACTGTGCTATCCACTACGCCGCCTTTGTGGGATCATTAATTACATCTTCAATTACAGTTTATTTACAAACATGAAATATTTGGCAGTAAAAGTTAAGATAATACTAAAATACAAACTACATGTGCTAAACGCTGTTTGTCTGCCGTAATTAATCTGTACTGTATGCTGCTGTTGTTGGTATGATAAATACACTGACTGTAACTAACGGTTTTAATCTATATTGATAAAAATGTCCAGACCTCCTTCATCATTATTGGCATAAACTTTGTCATGATTTGTTATATCAATTATTGCCCCAGCCCTAGTTTACACATGAACCTATTTTTTTTTTTACAGTTTAAGAGAACACAAGAATGTGTGACAAAGTGTTTAATCTAATCAACACTGCTTACTCGGTGGAACATTGCCTTGCTGGTTCTGACTTTGGTTCTGCTGCAGAGATCCTAAAAGCTGTTTGATCTTGTCAGAGAAATCAGGTTGCTTAATGAGGTCCTCTGCTGACTGGTTAGACCCCTGAGCACCCTAAAAAGAAATCAGAGACAAACAAATGAGTCACTGGAAAACGAGCACACTCATACAAGAGGAATTTGATGGTAGAACATGCACCATGATAGAGCTGAGGAGTTCCTGGACATTCATAGATGGGTTGGTCGGAGGTGGTGTGCTGTTCTGAGCTTGTGGGCTGCGGTTGTTGTTTAAGCTGACCATGAGATTAGCAAGGACAGGCGGCAGCTTGGAGCCCTCCTGAGCTGAAGGGGAAGGATCTGATGCAGCAGGATCAGAAGCGTCCATGAAGCTGTCCTCAATCATCGAACAGTCCTGAACCACACAGACAGCAGAGAAAACAGTTTAAGGAAATAATCCATAACTTAAAAATTAAAATTACACTAAATCATATGTGGAAAAACAGCAAATTATAGCAATGTCATCAGAGAGTAACACAATGCCTGTAAAACAAACAGCAATCAAAATGCTTACCTCATCCAGCGGAATGAGACGTGGAGGCATTGGCTCGTAAGACTCCGGGTCCGGCTCGTGTGGGCTGTCTGGGACACTAAATGAACAAAGAAGAAATTGCAAAATTAGTTCAACATTTTGAACAAAATACATCTATTAACCAGTTAATGATTAAAAAAACAAAGTGATCTTTCCAAGCAAACAAATCCTCACCTCTCCTTGTTGAGGAAGATCTCCTGGAGGATGCCCATCTCTCTCTCCCTCTGCGTCAGCTTTTCACTGCTGTTGGACCCTGAACTGACCAGACAGCCAGATAGGGTCAAAGGTCGAGGTGGTGTCCAGGGCACCCGCTCTTCCATGGTGTCATGTGAGAGTCTACGGGCCATTTCAAATGTGTGCCTGTCCATCATCAGCTCCCGTTTGGCTGCTTCTCCAAAATCTTTAATCTTATTGACGTTTACTGAGGAAAATTTGAAAACAAATGTGAATTATCACCTGCAGCACAACTTTTATTTCAACACTGATAGAGGTTTGGTTTGCTAATTGCATTCCAATTTATTTTACTGTAATAAAAGATTAAACCGTGAAATGTAAAGGCAAGGATATTCCAAGGTATTAAACTTTTTTTTTTTATAACAAAGACCTACAATGCTTGAACAATAGCCATTTAAATAAAAATTAAGTAAAAAGCCTTTAGCATGAATTAAAATTGAATTTAACCCATCACTAAAGAAGTGCGATTAAGCAAGTGTTTGCCTTACCTCTCTCTGTCTCATCCAGATCAAAATAAAAATATTCTTTCAGCTGGTCTTCCTCTGCCCAGCGAACACTCTTCTTTTTCTTTCCTTTCTTTGTCAGGCTTTCTTCTTCTCCACGTGGCTCTGAAAGTGCGTTAGGCTTATCTGTAGAAAACAAAGCCATCAAAATGTTTTTAATAACAATGGTTTTAATAACTTTTACCTAAAAATGCAATCAATTGCACATTTGTACCACTGATTAATCCTTTCCTGCCATGTCAGATAAAGAGAGAAACCAGTTGCTTTCAGTAAACTCACCTGTGTCCATAGCCTCAGGGTCCTCAGTAGGGACAGGTGTCCCTGGTTGTTCCAAGTCAGGTGGCTCATGTGGAGGAGTGTGTGAAGCAGGAGTCTCGGGGGAAGAAGGCTTGCTCTGTGTGCTCGAGTATGACTGGGGTTTACTCTCAAATGGACATTGCTGTGAAAATGTGGGGAAAAATTTAACTAAATCTTTGTTCAATTATTCCTACTAGAAAAGCACAATCAATAATTCCAACTAACCTTGTTTGAGGTAGGAGAGACTGCCTTAGATTTCTTTTTCTTGATCTTGATTCCAGGAACGGGAGCAGAATTAAGCGCATCCAGAAATCCCAAGCTCTCCATAGCTAAACATTAAAAATGGAAAACAATTATTTTTCATTATATTTATACTACAAATTACACCATGCACAAAACAGCAGATGTTACGCTTACGTTGTGGCGGAATGAGCTTGACTTTGATTTCTTTGGTTGAATTTGGAGTGGTGTTAAGAGGCTTGTACTTTTTCTCCACATGTGGCACATCTGATGGTGCAGAGCTACAGAGGGAGCAACGTGACAGAGATTAAAAATCTACTATACCACCACAAGAGGGCAGCAAAGGCAACAGTTAAATAAACTGTTTTACAGCCAAGCAAGTTTATTACTGGGCTATTCTAGATCTTACCTGGGCCTCTTAAGGACAGCAGGTTTGATGTTGTATTTGTCTCCAAGTTGGGGGACTGCAGGAGGCTTTTTTGTAGGAACAGGAGTTGGAGTATCTACTTCCAAGCCTGTTTAACAAAATAGAAAAAATAATGCATAATGGCAAAAGAAAACAACCTTCCCAAAACAGTGTCAGTACAATGTTGCAACAACATAAAACATGCTTAAAAAACAGGAGTTCATCAAATTAAATAACAGTTTTAAATTGTGATTTAAAAAGTCCAAAAAAATATTATGAAAAAACTTTGACAACTCATTAAAAATAGTGAACTCTAAACATGAACCCTACCAGCAAGCAATTACTTTTTTACTCTGTTATAACGAGCAAAGTTCAGCCGGCTATATTAGATCACAAAATATATAAACAGATTATAAATGAATGTGATGACAAAGCTTGGGATCAAACCTGTGAAGCGAATTTTAGCATGGCTAGGTGCGTGGGCTTTTGGCTTTTCTCTTTTCTTCTCCTCTTCTGTCCCTTTTTCTGCAGCCTTAACATCAGGACGCAGTTTAACATCTTCCTTCTTACGTTTTTTGTCTGTAAGAAAATGAGTGCAAAATGAATGCTGTAGCACAACATAATGGCACGGGCTGTTGTCTTATAACAAATGATGTGGGTGAGCATAATAAATAAACAAACAAGTGACAAAATCACTACAAGAATGAAATAAAGGTAGAGAAGAATGAGTTACCATTAGGTGAGGCGCTGCTGGAAACACTCTGAGAACGGATGATGGCCATCCAACCTTCCACCAGTACTGAGGCCAGCTTTCTTAACTCTGTAAATGAAACACACCAACAGACGACTTAGCAAACAGAATCTTGATGAAATGTTAATATTACTAATATTTATTGAATTTCACTGCATCAGTTTACAAATACCTATTAAACCAAAAAACGCTTACCATCTGTCTCGCCACTCTTGCTCAGGTGCTTAACCAACTTTGCAGTGTTGTTCTAGTGTGTAAAAATAGGGACAATAATTGGAAAATATTAAATAAAATAGATTTAAAAAAATAAAAAAGAGCAACAGCAAAATGTTCAAGTAAACAGCTACCTGTTTGAGATGGTCTACTGTAAGAGGCAGTTTCTGCAGAGTCAGCAAAATAAGCTGAAGCATTGGGGTATTGGTGGTAGTCTTGGAATAAGTCAACCAAGAGTTTAACAGCTTGTAGCCACCAACACGAATAAACCTGCAAACAAAGTACAAAAATTATTTTCGTAAAAAGATAACCATAAGACAATAAAAGTGGCACAGTGATCCTCTAGAGCACTTTATATATACACATACCTGTTAAGAATGTCATGTGACCTGGTCTGCAGTAAGATATTCAAGTACATGCATCTGCTGACCATTTTATGAGAGGCCTTCATGAGACTGCAACAAAAAGAGAATCAAGTTATTCATTATTATAAATGATTTATTACTATTATATTACTTATTAAAATACTACATCAAACTGGGTTCACAGAATGGCAAAAAATATACCATTTTAAAAATAAAATAAAAATGTATTAGTGTTCAAGACTCGCCTGAATACTTTGGCAACTCCCTCCAGGCTTCGGAGTTCACCATCCTTTCCCAAAAGTGCCTCCACTCCTTTTAACACTTCCCTGGGGTCCACTGGGCCCACTGCCATTATAGTCTACACACACAGGGTAGGGAGAGGGGGAGAGAGAGAGAGAATAAGAATAAATGGTATTTATACATTGTCTAGGCTACACAGTGGCCGTTACTATAAAGTAACTGTAGAGTAAATACATTTCAACTCAGCTACTGCTAACCGTGAAGATTAAAATTTGTTTGGGTAATGTAGATTCAGAGAGCTCATTGGAACACAAAACAACATACACTGGGACGGAAAACAAGTGCAGTAGTTTGGTTTTACTTGGCTACAATATGTCAAGATGATCATATAGTCTATCCGGAAATTCCAGTCAGCTGTCATTTCCAGTCAGTCATTCCGCTATTACAAGTTTTGAATTCAGCTGAACTAAACAAAGAGCCATTTGTTGAGCTGTACATCTGTATCACTTCCACGGAGTGAACAGACAACACAAAAACCCAATGATGGGACACATTCAACCATAAAACAAACGTGTGTTGGATTTCTCTTTCATATGTTCATTAAAAAGGCAGGCAAAAACCCCACAAAACTCAGTACAATGACTGCACTCTATGTGACCTGTGATACAACACATATTGCTTGTGTGAGTTCTTACATAACCAAACGCACAAATATTAATGAACGCAAACGAAGGTCTTTTAGGTGGATGATGATATCCGAGATGTAAAAAAAAATGCTTCAAGTCTGTTCATAAGATTTGTACAATATCCCCAGCTATACCACCTGCCTCCTACACATGACCCACCTGCTCTTGATATTTATCACTTGATAGGTACTCATTTAGTCTCAACCCAATGTAACATTCTGGTGTACATGAGTATTGATTATGACAAACAATCATGGTTGAATTTATTGAATTGCTTTCTAGTTACAGAGTTACTAAAATTACATAAATATATACATTTAAAAATCTGTACTGAAATGAAAGGTAAAAAAAACTCAATTCTAAACAGGCACTTTATTGTTATATATTATGAAAACTGTTTTAGTACATCTGTGATCACTGTAATGCTCAGAGTAAGCCATTTTTAATATATTAAAATACTGTTATATTTAAGAAAAAGTAATGAAATGAAAATTTCCAATTTGAAAAAACGCCTCTGTGTATTATTTAGCCGAACCAGTAATACGCATCTCCTGTCCACGTAACAGTAAAAACTGTGTTGCAATAAGTAAACCACAGATGTAATTTTCATCTAACTCGAGTGTTTCAGACTTTCTACAATACTATTTATAAAAATCTGGCTACTAGACCATGTGTAAGAGTTCACAGAACTTGAATATATATATTACAATATATAAAGTCTATGTGAAATAGTAAAATTATATATCAACATACACCTTTAAAACCCTTTAGGCTTTAATGTATATTGCTAATAACGAGTAAGATTATAGATAATTAAATATATGGTGCATAATAATAATACTCAAGTGATTATTACTATTGTTTGAGAAATATATATGGAGATTGTTGTAAAAAAAAAATAATGATGATAAAAAAAAGTGAAAACAAGTCGATGTGTGATTAAATCAATAAACAACATCAGTGCGGGAGTATTTCGAGTGGTTTGATCCATTGAATTGTAACTTTACAGTAGAGCAGCCTAAAAAAACATATGGGTGGGGTTGTTGGAAATCCTAAATAGGCAGGAGGGTGGGCTGGGCTACCCACTCGATGTGGCACCGCCCACTGTGCGTCGCAAGGCTTTAAGTACCTCGATCTGCCTTTCGGTGTTAAACAGAACCAAAGGATTTTAAAAACACACGATCATTCTGGGACTGTAGCCCACCAAAAACGACAGGATTTCGATTACACAACAGCAAACGGTTTTAATATCTAAAGATAATTTTTAGCCTCAACATGCAACTTGGATCTAGATATCTAAAAGCTTGGGAAAATGTATGTACGCAAATTAATTTGGGGACTATAAAAGAAACGTAATATCGGTATATAAAGTACTTTGTAACCAGTTACAATGTGAGCCATGTGGAAGGAAATCGTGTTGTATCTTACCCGTACGTGTCGAAGTAATTTTTTAGTCTGTGAATTCAGTATCGACCTCCATAACACGGTACAATACACAATCCTGAAAATTTCACAACTGTTACACACAAACAAAAGCTAGCAGCTAAACAAAAGGTAAACCACGGGGGGGGGTCAACTAAAACAATATAGGGAAAGTAATAAATACATCACACATCAGTTAATAAACAGTGGACTTAAAAAAAACTCAAATCGTGTTTATCGATAATCTGATACAAACTGTAACGCTTTCTTTAGATCACTTTAAAATAACCCAAAAATGACTAGGAGACCGCCAAGCTGTGAAACAGATGTGGGATTATAAATGGGATTTAAACATAAGCCTTCGGTGGCTTTCGCCATCTGTCGGGAGTTTTTCAGTTGCGGCTCTGGATTCGAGCACAAAAGCCCCGCCCCTTTTCTTTAACCGCTTCGTGTTCTAGAAGAAGGAAAAGAGACGCCATGTTGGGATATTACAAACAACCCTTAAGCGTTACACCCGGCATTTACTTACACTCGTAAAAAAAGGGGGGGAAATATCCGATCGACACTGATTAGAACGTAAGATAAACAGAGCAAAAAAAACAAAAACGTCCGAACTGGTCTCGAAACCCAAGCCACCATTGCTGTTCCGAGCAAAGAACAACCTATCCGCCATTTTAGAACACAAAACATGACTAGATAAACAGTTTCAGTCATTTCGCAGCTAAAAAAAATCCCACTTCAAGCCAACAGGTCACCATTTATAAACTTTTTTTTACGTTTATTCCACCCGTAGCTATAAAAAGAACAAGCCAATAATCGGAACATTTCAGACCCTTTTATATCCAGTCGTCATCGTGCAATCTTTATGGGCAGATTGCGTCGAACCTTCCAATGAGCTCTCCTTTCAGAAAACAAGATTATTGCATCCTAACTAATGCTGCGGCAATCTTTATGAATAGATTGCTTATGAGAAGCGATCGCTAGCTTATACTTTACTAGTTTTTCATTCGTAGTCATTAATAGAATATGAATCCGTCTCACACACACAAAGAGAAACAGGGCGTGTAGCCCCTGCTGACTTTGCGGTGTGAGCTCATACGCTAACTAGCTAGCTTTTACTCGCTTTATCACAGCTTTTTTTTTAATCCAACTGATTAAGAATTGATCGTTTTTCCAAGACAGGCAACTGATTAAACGGTAAATTTCGATTCAAATTGGTTGGAAAGTAAACACTTACTATTTATAATTCTCCTCTGCGTCTCGGGTACCTATAGTAATTTTGTGCTTTAACAGCAACAAATTTTAGACAGCGCAAACTGTCATGACTATTTCATTTGGACTGAAAATGACTTAATGGGCGGGAATGTAGTGGCTAGAATGCTAGCTTTTCCTTCTTGAATAAACAGGAGCAAAAAAGCAGAAGTAGTCAAATGTCCGTTACTCGAGTAGAAAAAACATTTATGGGGGATTTTGATCTTCTAACTGTTGGAAAAATCCTCGATGCCAAAGTACTTCTGGGAGCTCAAATACCTGAAACAAAGCAAATTAATAAACTTCGATTAGAAAAAAAAACACACGCCGAATGAAGCAAGGGCGGGGTTTCTTTTGTTTTCTCGTTATTCTAGTTATTTAAAAACAACAAAGACAAAAAAAAAATAGTAGAAGCCACTTCAACACCGACACTTACCTCAGACAAATCCAGAAATGCGCGGAAAGGGTGGGACCGGCTTTATATGTCAGTGACGATATTTGCGTCACAGCGTCATTGTGAGCGTGCGCTTTGCAGCTGTGGCGCATGCGCCCTGGCTCGAAACGACCTTTTGTTCAAGGACACCACCCATCCCCCCGCCACGCTCTCTGTTACGTTATATAAAAGCAAAACAATAGAGAATTACTTGTGGAGACAACAACTACAATACAAAAGACCTATTTAAAACATTTCAGTGATTTTCACATTGCAAGATTTATTTATTTATAAAATATTTTTTCAACATTTTCCCATTAACATAATGAGTATGAACAAAGAATTGTCCTAGAACGTATATTCAATCACCTGCTTCACGGGAGTTTGCTGGAGCCAATCCCAGCGCACATAGGGCGAGAGGCAGGGGTACACCCTGGACAGATTGCCAGTCCATCGCAGGGCCACACATATACTATCGACCCCGGAACCTTCTTATTGTGAGGCGACTGTCCTAGCATTTATATATATATATGTATGTTATATGGTTATATGGACAGTAGCACCTTTTATCACAATCCTAATTTTTTCTTTTTCTGGTGATTACTAATGTTAAAACTTAATTTTAGTACATACTTTCTTAAACTGGAAATTCTGATCAGATTTTTACCTTTATTTCACACCAAATTATTACATCAAAATTACATTTGGTCCTGAGATGGATAGCCGACCCGTCTAGGGTGTGAACCCTGCCTCTCGCCTATGTGTGCTGGGATAGGCGCAGCAGATCCCTGTGACCCCAAATTAGGGAATAAGTGGGTAAGAAGATGAATGAATGAATGAATGAATGAATGAATGAATGAATGAATGAATTACATTTGGTATGAAATGCGATTAAAATTGTATTAAGAAACGGTAAAATCCAGGATTTACTTTATTGTTGTGTAAAGAAAACAGTCTATTACTTCATATAATCTCAACTATCTGTGACTCTAGATATTATGACACAATTAAAGGAATAAAGAAAATAACTATTAAAATGCAATTACAAAGATGTACATGTAATTTACATAATTCTAAAAACAAATAGAGAATTAGAAATTGTGCATCTTGAATATTTAAATGCATGAACTTATTTTTATATTATTTAAATGACAAAACTTCTGCTACAGTTTAAAAAGATGCCAATATCAATTCTACATCAATTTTAACCTTCCAAGAATGTTCTATTCATATGTTCTAATATAGTTCATTTGTGGTTATAAAAATCTCTGAAAATAACCATCAGAGTATGTTCTGTTGTGTTTCTATCAGTAGCTGAGCGACATTTACATGTAAATGCTAAAATTTGTAACACCATTCATACATTCATTTATTCATTCGTCGTTTAACCCACTGACTCCCTAATTCGGGGTCATGGCATTCTGGTGGAGTCTGTTCCAGTGCACAATGGATAAATTGCCAGTACATTACATGGCCACACAAACATGGACAACCATACACACCCTCTCTTACTCCTATGAACAATTTACAATCACCAATTAACATAATGTACATTGTTTTGGACAGTCGGAGGAAACCACAAACAACGGGGAGAACATCAAACTCCACTTTCTTGTTGTGAGACAACCGTGCTAATCAGTACACCACCGTGCTGCCCTTTGTTCCACTAAATTGTATTAATTTATTACCACTCAATTGTATTAATTTATTCCGCTAGCTGGCCCATAATAACATCAGCCTTGTTCTGTCCTCTGACTAGTTGGTCTATGTTGCTCTAGACAAGAATGTCTGATATATGCTGAAAATATACATTTATAGCATTCATTCATTCATCTTCGTACCCGCTTATTCCTTAATTCGGGGTCACGGGGGTCTAATGGTACCTATCCCAGGGCACATAGGGTGTAGCCCTGCCTTTCGCCCTATATATGCTGGGATATATTAGTATTATACTACTATTTTTATTTATATTCCTAATTAATTAAAAATGATACAAAGTACATGTTACAACTAAATATTACATAATATATCTATATTCATGTAGAAACATTTTAACTGTACATTATTCACACTAATGAGTGAGTAATTATAATAATTATAATACATAATATAAATGTATATATTTATTAGACATAAAGTATATAAACACAGTACAGTCGGTTTCTCTGCCTTAAACTGTTACTTCCTTTCAACTTTAACCTCCAGCTCATTTAAAGACAAAATGGCGGCGTCCATCCAACGAGTCGTGAGATCGGCTTGTCGCCTAACTCCTGCAATTTTTCAACAAACTCGCCGTATTCAGGTTTATTTTTTATTGTGTAAATGTATAACATATATGATTCTTGCTATATGCAGCTTTAAGTCGGTTATATGATATAGCAAACTAGTGTTAGCTGGGATTAAATAAATAAAATGCTTTTTTAATTCCAGGCGATGCAAGATGGAGTTCGGGTCCTGTTTGTTGTTCCAGTCGTACGAGCTTTTTTTAATTCTGCTAAAGTGACATGTGAGGCAGTCAGGATTGAGGCATTAGAGTCACATCCTCGGTATAAAGATGCATCATGGGAATATCTGGAAAGTGAAGGTAACCTAACAGATAGTAAACCACCAACAACTAATCTATCTATCTATCTATCTATCTATCTATCTATCTATCTATCTATCTATCTATCTATCTATCTATCTATTAATCTAATCTAATATATCTAGTTTGTTGGTGGTCTATCTTATCTATCTATCTATCTATCTATCTATCTATCTATCTATCTATCTATCTATCTATCTATCTATCTATCTATTAATCTA
>JAOTRA010000009.1:7161864-7181840 GCA_026260255.1 Pseudolaguvia tuberculata | reverse complement strand
AGATATATATATATATATATAAAATTTGCACGTTTCCGCAATAAATTAATTTTATTCATTTATAAATTTTATTTAATTTTATAAATAGAGGTTGTGTATTTTGTCTGAAAGCTTTTTCCAGGGTTCAGGGACTGAAAGAAGTTCAACTGCTCCTGTGATTTTCTTCATTATGTCAGTCTCCTGGTAATTGAATGTTGTGGAGATTCTGAGCAGCCTGGTTCTGAATGGCTGTGTGCGGACGGGGTGTCTCTTTTTGGGGTTACATTAGGAGTCATGGCTGCCAACCACTGATCAAGAAGCAGAACTGGAACATATGGCAGGTAAGATGGATCTAATTATCTTATTTTAAACCCAATATTGATTGTTGTATTATTATTGGATGGGGTTTTGTCTAATTTCTCATTCCCATCCACTGATGTAAATCATTTCTCAGTCATGTCAACTGTGTAATAATAAAATATATGATATAAATAGCTATGCATTTCACTTGGCTGAGCAAACATGCAACACCACGTCCAGTTTTATTGTGTGTATGAAGCATTTGATGTTTGCTCAAATCCTACCTCCTGCACAGCCACATCCATATTATACACATAGTCTATTACAATAATGATGCAGATCATGTTAGCAGAGGTGTACAGTATTCAATTCTTACAATATGTCTCGTCTGTCGTTTAACCTTTTTTATTTCCACCTAGAAATTAATTTAATTTAACTGCAGTTAACCAAAATGTATTTTTAAACCTTTAACATATGCTAATAAAATAGCATAACTCTCAGTTAAACTGTCTGAGCCAATTCATCTTGATTATGTATTATCATCATTATTATTATTATTATTTACAGGTTGTTTTAAGTGCCCCCTGTCGATCTTTGAGCAGTGGATCGTTTGTTTTGGCTCCTCCAAACAGCCTGCACTATCAGTCTGTCCCTAAATCGTCCCAGCCTAACTCATTCCATCATGTGTCAAGAGAGCAAACTTCAGATGACAACTGGGAGGAAACTCTTAGCATGTGTGTACTGCTTAAACCCATGGAAGCAGTGGATCAGCACACACTGGTTGAGGTTCCCCTGTTCGGACAAATCAAGCTAAGCGAGATTCTGGCATTAGGAACCAACCGACCCTCAAACTTTATTTTCCCATTAACCACCGTTGATGGAAGAAGAGAAGATGACATTAGTATTACTGGAAAATCAAGAACTGAGCAGAACCTTAATCGAGAGCAGAGTTCATTTCGAAGTTTGTTTGAGGCTGAAGGATGTCCTGCGCCGTTCATGCTGGGATCACACTTTTATTGCTTTTACTGTCCTGGAACGGAACCTGTGCCAGAGTATAGGGATGAACTGAGAATTGGACATGGCCTCTTTTCGCATTCTTTTAGCGCTTTTTCCAGTGATTCCGAGATTGTTGCCATGGACAGTGGCATCAGTGAGAAGAACAATGAAAATGAGGAGAAGCTAGCGCTGATGTATGAAAAGCTTCGTATTGAGGTAAAACATGTGCATGTGCAGGAAGTTGTCATGAATAGGACTGTGTATTGGCGAGAGCCTCACAATACGATACACTGGTCAGGCCATTCATTCATTCATTCATTCATTCATTCATTCATTCATCCATCTTCTGACCCGCATATTCCCTATTTCGGGGTCTGCTGGTGCCAAACCCAGCTCACATAGGGCGAGAGGTGGGGCGAACACCCAGGATGGGTCACCAGTCCATCGCAGGGTCACAATACAATATACATATTCTAATATGCTTAATCTAATGTGCACCTCAAAAATAACAATTCATTCATTTTCTTACCTGCTTATTCCCGAATTCGGGGTCACCGGGGTCTGCTGTGCCTATCCCAGCACACATAAGGCGAGAGGCGGAGGTACACCAAGTTTACACAGTTTGACAGTTTGCCAGTCCATCTCAGGGCAACACGTAGACAAATAACCATTTCCACACACATTCACTCATATGGACAATTTAGAATCACAAATCGACCTAATCTGCATGTTTTTGGACTGTGGGAGGAAACCGGAGAATCCGGAAGGAACCCACACAAAAGCGGGGAGAACATGCAAACTCTGCACAGAATGATCTGGCCCGGGATTCGAACACGGGAACTTCTTGTTGTGAGGCAACTGTGCTATCCACTACGCCACTGCACCGCCCAAAAATAACAATTAAAAACATCAAACATTCCGTTAATGACTGTCTACAGGAGAGGAGGAAAAAGAAGAAGTGTTTTGACACACCCTGACTGTTTTAATTAAATATTAACATAAATGAAAATCAGCAAAATGTTTTGATCCCCAAGGTTAAAATATCAAAGTGTAAAAAAATTGAGATGGTTAGCTGTATCGATATTTTTGTAAACAGCCCTGATGCTAGCATTAACTGTATCATTAATGGCGTATATTGCTTTTTAGCTCCCCAGGTTTTTCATAAAGAACCATGACTACAGCTTGTATAGCAACAACATGCAGTTTATCTACAACCTACTCAACATGAAAACCAGGTACTAAATGTTATGTTTTTAATCTGAATGCTCAGACAGTGATTTATTGTCTAGTCATCGATTTGCATTTGGCAGATTGCCTTATTCAGTCTGAGTTACAGTTAATAAGTATTTGATCACCCTGTGATATTGCAAGTTCTCCTTCTTAGATATCATGGAGGGGTGTAGAATTTTCAGCATAGGTGCATTTCCACTGCAAGAGACAGAATCTAAAATTTTAAATCCGGAAACCACATTGTATGAATTTTTTGTTTTAACAATTTATTTGTAAATTATCAGCCAGATTTCTGACCCTCAAAGACTCTTATTTTGCTTTTAAATACTCCAGCTACACTCTGCTCATGATTCTAAATTAGGAGCACCTGTTTGAGGTCGTTAGCTGTCATAAAACCACCTGTGCAACACACAATAAGTCGAAAGTCTAAGTAGCAATATGGGCAAAACCAAAGAGCTGTCAAAAGACACGAGACAAAGTTGTAGACCTTCACAAAACTGGAAAGGGCTAAAGGGCAATTGCCAAGCAGCTTGGTGAAAAAAAGAACAACTGTTGGAGCAATTGTCAGAAAATGGAAGAGGCTAATGATGACTGTCAATGTCGCTCGGACTGGGGTCCCATAAAAGATCTCTCCTCGTGAGGTATCAATGATGCTAAAAATGGTGAAGAATCAGCCCAGAGCTACACAGGAGGAGCTGGGACCACCGTTTCCAAGGCTACTATCAGTAATACATTAAGACTTGATTTAAAAGCATGCATCACACAAAAGGTTCCCCTGCTTAAGTCAGCCCATGTTAAGGCCCGTCTGAAGTTTGCCATGGACCAACTGGATGATCCAGAGGAGTCATGGGGAAAGTCCTGTGGTCAGATGAGATCAAATTTTGGTCTTAACTCCATTCAAGGTGTTTGGAGGAAGAAGAATGATGAGCATCATCCCAATAATACCATACCTACAGTGATGCATGAGGTTGGAAACATCATGCTCTGGGGGTGTTTTTCTGCAGAGGGGACCAGACGACTGCACTGTATTAAGGAGAGGATGAATGGGGCCATGTATTGTGAGATTTTGGGTAAAAACCTCCTTCCCTCAGTCAGCATTAAAGATGGGTCGTGTCAGAGTCTTCCAACTTGACAATGACCCAAAGCACACAGTCAAGAAAACCAAGGAGTGGCTCCGTGAGAAGCATATCAAGGTTCTGGTGTGGCCTATCCAGAAAATCTTTGGAGGGAGCTGAAACTATGTGTTGCTCAGTGACATCCTTGAAACCTAACAGATCTAGAGAAGAACTGTAGGAGGAGTGGGCCAAAATCCCTCCTGCAGTGTGTGCAAACCTGGTGAAGAACTACAGGAACCGTTTGACCTCTGTAATTGTTAACAAAGGCTTCTGTACCAAATATAATTTTTTTGACTCAAGTTATCAAATAGTTATTTGACACAGTAATTTACAAATAAATTGTTAAAAAAATCATAGTGTGAGTTCTGGGTTTTTATTTTAAGATTCTGTCTTTCACAGTGGAAATGCACCTATGCTGAAAATTCTAGACCCCTCCATGATTTCTAAGTAGGAGAACTTGCGAAATCACAGGGTGATCAAATACTTAACATCAAGGTATCTCTTTAATACAAATGAGCAATTGGGAGGGCCAATGGTGGCAGCTTAGTGATGCTAGGACTCCAACCCTGATCTTTCAGATACCAGATAGCGTTTCAGACACCTTAATCATGTTGCTACCACATTCCCAAATAAATAATAATGATAAAGACTGGTCTGTGGTTTAAATTGACATGAGAACACTGCATCTTTTCTTTTCCCTCAGAGGCCGTGTAGCCTATCAGCTGACCTTGACCTTGTGGCGACTTTTGTGCCTGTGCTATTACGCAGACGCACGCCTGGAGGTGTTAAAACTCACCAAGCACCCAGAGGACGGCTCGATCAAAGCACGGTGGAGGGTAAAAGGCTTGCCCTTTCATACTCTTCTCCTTCGCTTCTACAAGAAAGATAAAAGCCAGTTTTACAGGTAGGACACACACACACACACACACACACGGGTATTTAACATTTGTGGTATTTGATTATATACAAATAATATACAGACTGACTTTTGTTTATCTTAATTATACTCCTTTATATCTCAACAACCGAGCATATAGTGAGTAAGGGCCTTGCTTTGCTGTGGTGCTAGAAATCAAAGTCCAAACCACCAATTAGTGGGCCGAATCTGTAAACGCTGAGCTACCACTAGCCAAAAGTTATGACCTAGGCTTGCTGTTACTTTCCCTCTGTTGCCACCTTCATGTCACAGCTCTGCATCAGGAATGAGAATTCATTACCTGAGATATTAAGTAAACAAAATTGTGTGCCCTATGAAATTTCTCTTGCATTACATTCTCTATCACAACAACACATATTAGCTCATGACCCCAAAAGTTCACTGGATCATAAATGTTTTGTTTTTAAACACACAGAACCTTTGATGCTTTCTCTACTTTCTATCTGGGTTCGGATGGACTCATACACTGTCATAAAGTTGAAAAGGTAAAAGCTTTTCCCGTCTTATCCTTTATGTATGTGTATATAGTGTAATGAAAAGGATTTCAAAGAATTGTTATTTTAAAATGAAAACTATTAAATCACAGAAATGGATCAGTAACTATTATTTTATTTTTTTTGGTTGCAGGTTATGCAGGCTCAACCACCGGTGCTGCCCAAAGTGCCATCGTTGGTAGCAGGAGCACTAGTGGCTCTTGGGCTTCAAGAGGACCGTCCGGTTTTTAACCTTCTCCCTTTGTTACTGTCCTCTTTCAAACAGCATCAAGATTAAAAATAGTGACGGGAGGTCATGGCACCTCACACAGATGTGTGTGTGTGTGTGTGTGTGTAGGTAGAGAGGGGAATGTATACAATTCTGTTGATGGTGAAAAGAACTGAATCTATTTTGGGTTGTGAAGAACGATAAACTCTGATGGTTCTAACAATGGAACAAAACTGTATTAAAATAGGGAACGCAGTGATGTTCACACACTCAGCTGTTGAATGTTAAATAATCTTGTACCATATGACATTCATTGTGTTTACTGTTCTGCTTAATATTTAGCCTAGGGAACAGATGATCGATTAGTTCTGTAGCAAAACTTTACAACATTTTACATCAACAGAACCAGCAAACAGAAAATAAAAGTAGAAGACAAACTTCCACAAGAGTCCATAGTCACGTGACGCTTTCCACAGTCAAATCACCAACACAGTCATATGGAGCTTTCCTTCTGCAGTCATGTGGAGATTAACGGCGGGAATTTATTGATTTAATGTGACCATTTAAAGAGACTGCGCGGTGGTGTAGTGGATAGCACGGTCGTCTCACAACAAGAACACATGTTCTCCCTGCGCTTGCGTGGGTTTCCTCCGGGTACTCCGGTTTCCTCTCACAGTCCAAAAACATGGAGATTAGGTGGATTGGTGATTGTAAATTGTCCATAGGAGTGAATGTGTGTGTGAATGGTTGTTTGTCTATGTGTTGCCTTGGGATGGACTGACGACCCGTCCAGGGTGTACCCCTGCCTCTCGCCGTATGTGTGCTGGGATAGGCGTTGCAGACCCCCGTGACCCTGAATTCGGGAATAAGCGGGTAAGATGAATGAATGAATGTGTTTTAAGTGCAAACTGTTTACTGTCTACTTGAAAAAGGTTCTGTATCAAACTAAGATTCACATCCAGTTTAAAATGCAACTTAAAAATGTTTTCTTTTTGCACCGATTACAAGGAGCAGCTGATTAGAAAAGAGCAATTACTCTGTGACCTCATGATGTATTCCACATTCTGAGTTTTGCTGTCATGCTTATTATTTAAGGCAGGTACATCGGTCGATCGAACTATACTATACACCCAATAAGCTGTTATCATAACCTGTTTGTCTTTGCTGTAATATAGACTATAAACCTTAAACCAGCATCCGGGTTATAATCCAGAGAAATTACTGACAGGAGAATTGTTCAGAACAGAAGATTCGGTGCTTGTATTTCGTAAGCGTAGTAAAAGGTTCTGTCCTTAACGTTGAGTTGACCAGAAACCCGAATAGCTCAAGCAACTCCATAATACAGTCGTCTGTAGATTTGTGTGTGTGAATTTATTCTACTCTGCTGCTTTATAAATCAGTGTTATATTTAGAGCCAAGTTCGTTTTCTTTCACATGATTTAAAAAAAAAAGAGAAATACTCTATTGAGCATTCAAAATTAGCCTGATGATCCAAAGTGTAGGTAAAGGAAAACAGTAAGAATAATCCTACCATAAATCAACAGGAATCCTGTCTGATGCTGTAATGCTTATTTATTTTTTTAGTAATAGGCTCAGATTCATTGCTATGATAATGTGGATAATAAAGTCTACAGGATCTACAGTCTGAGAGTATGCTTTATTTTTATTTAGACAATCAAGGCGTGTAAAATTAGGGGTCCAGAATACATCTCATTTGGCCACAAATGGTCAGGTGATCATCAACTTTAGGCAATATGGTGTGTTTATCATCTCGAAAATCCTTAAAACCATGTTTCAAGCAAACTAATCCAGCATTTGGTGGCGTAAATAAATACATTTAAAAGCCACAAATCTGTGGGTAGGGGCAATTGCAAAAACTATAGGTACGTCTCCACGACTCCACACACCCTACTACAGAAAGAAAAAAATTGGAAAACCCGTTTGGTGTCACATTTTTTGTTTGTTAGTAAGAATAAAAAATGAAATATGGATTTTATTACGTCATGACTATCATTTATTTATCATGATTTTTTGCACAAGATGTTTAAAAGATGAGTTTGCGTTTCGTCATGCCGCAGAATGGAATCACGTTCACAATCGGAAAATAGTACAGGAAAAATGTGAATGATGGGAAATGAATGATTAAGGCATGATCGGATAGAATGATCAGATTTATAACGTGCTAATCAAACCACAGAGAAAATGACAATCACCTAATTCTGGGTGATAAAGATTTTTTTTTTTACTGCTACGAGAACCCTCTGACCGCTACTTCTATGTGATTTTACTAGGGCAAATTTTACTGCTACAGTTACTGTCACAGATCCTTCGAAGGTTCTCAAAATTTTCAGCACATTGAAATTGCAAGTGGACATGATGGACATATAACAAATAACAAAAAATAGTTTGCAATACCCTGGTGTTCCAACAATAAATAGTGTCGGCTCCTTTCGCAGAAGAATCCAGCTCCTCTATGAATGGACTAGAGAGCAGACAGTACAATGACCACTATGTGCAAAAGCGGAACCTTGGTATTACGAGTCTTCAGAGAAAGCCTTGTGTGTGTTTGGGAAATGTTGAGAATTGTAATCTGGATCTTCGGTAACTCTTTTCCGTAGGTCATTTCTGATCTGAAAGAAAAAAAATAAAACATACAACTTAAACATTTATCTGTATAAAAATGTAGCTCTGTATTTGCGCTGCTACTTATGGGTGAGATTGGTTGATTCCTAAGGCCCAAAACATTATTACTAAATCATGATCTGATGCTGTCGAATGGTGGGCTGGTTGCCCAACATATCAGGGATCCCTCATGTCTTTGTCTCCCTCTGGTTCTCCTTTTAGGTAGGCTGTGTTGGTTAGTTTGGCCGGAGTTCTTTCCTGTGTCTTACAACCTCAATACCATTTATACAGTATATAAACATTTTCTCAACAACCCCCTCCCCCCTTCTGTCGAGGTATACGTGCTGCCCCACCACGTTGGATCCGGAGCATCGTGTATCGGCTTAGTCATCACCTTCCTGCGATGATCTCGGATGTCACCTTATTTCTAGCCACCAGTTGTTGTATTTGCAAATGTAGTTAATCAGTCAGGCCTCATGACACGTCCTTGTCGCTGAAGGTGTGCAGCTAAGGTCAAAGCTCTTTTTTTCTAAAATTCACCTGTTGTGTGTAAGCGTCCTGCAGCTCTGATGTTTCCAGCTCCCCCTGCAGGTTGTCTGCAGTAGTGACAGGTCGTGCTCCTACTGCCCGGGCAGCAACTGTTACGGCCTCAGAGAGAGAGAGATGGGGTCCATCAGACTGAGCAGTCTATCAGATCAAACAAAACACAGACAATGTAGAATACATCTGTACATTGTATACAAAATTATACAATAATATATAATTATTATGCTTATTTTGCCAACAATACATTTGAGGTATGAACATCTACCTTCCTCCTTTTAGCTGGCATTCCCTGAAGGTAAGCATCAGACAGCGGAGGCTGAGCTTTTATTTTTCTTTGAGACAGCATGTCATGCCTAATAATGGGCACCCACTCCTGTCAACACACACACACACACAACTCTCTGAGTCATAGAAATGTATGATAATCCCATGCAAAGTATAAAAACAGGGACAAGTTTTACAGGTGGCACAGCTGCTGCCCATGGTTCCGCTTCTGCCCCTGACTCCTCCCTGCCGTTAGCTGAGAGTGTTCTGTGAATAGGAGAGAGATCAGGAGCTGGCTGTCTAGAGTTGGTTCTCTCTCCTGAAGGTGTCATGGCCTCCTCAGCAGTTGTGGCAGGTGCTGGGGACATCTGTAATGATAGTCACCGTTATTAAGGCTGTGGGGAAACGTAGGAGCTCAGTGTTTAAGGGGGGACTGAAGATTGTATGTTCGAATTCCATCATCACTAAAGTTCCACTGCTGGGCCCCAGAACAACACTAAACTGCACAGACAAATAAATAGGGTTAGGGAAAAAGGGTAACTTAGTGGTTAAGGTGTTAGACTGATACCAAGACCAGAGTTCAATTCTCAGCTTGGGAGCTCTTGAGCAAGACCCTTAAGCCCTAAATGCTCATTTGTACAAAGAGATCAAATGTAAGTCGCTCTGGATAAGAGTATCTGCTAAATGTTGGTGGAAGGGGTGGATTAATGGTTAAGTTGTTGAACTGATACCAGGGTTCGATTCCCATGGAATTTGGGAGAGACTATCTAAAAAGAATATCTAAATACTTTATCCCACAAGCGCTTACCTCCACATCCAGGCTGTCCGTCTGCTGGACTGTCTCCCTATTTGACTCCTTTCTCACATCAGACACAGGCTAAGGATAAAAAACAGAACAGATCCAACTCAGAACCATGTATGTGCACTAATCTGACTCCTGAAGCATGTGTTTCTGAGAACCCAACCTGTGTGTGGAGAACATAATGTCGGATTTGGTCCTCTGTAACTGGGTTATGGTCCAGGATCACGTGCAGCCTCATGGACATCATACTGGTCAGCCAGTTTACTAGACTCGGATTGACTTCTGAAGACATCCTTCTCTGTGTACATATACACATTCATTTTAGGGGGGAAAAAAATCAAGCACACTGATAAAACTGATTCATTTTCTGTAATCTAATATTGAACTGTTAAGACACTGACGATGCGATGGTTGATGACTGCTGTAAGCGCTCTCTGCTCTCCTCTTAAACAGTACAGGTTGAGAGCCAGACACTCGAATAGACCTTGAGTGCAGAGGAACAGCAAACGAGGACCAAACGTATAATCTGGAATAAACAATTAGACGCTTAATACTTTAAAATAGATAGAAACATGTACTGCTTCCTATCAAAGATGGAATACATTTTCGGCTTTTCCCCCATGGTACACGTAGCCTCTGAGGTAAAAATTAGGAATGCCCATATTAGAATTTTATCAGATGAATGACATTAGTAAAGGGATATAAAATGTAATTAAGTATTTTTGTGTACATTTTAGTGCTGGGCCCCTGAACAAGGCCCTTTTCCCATGCAGACATGTTTACCACCAGCAAAATAAAGAGAGCAAAAATAATATAGTGTGGGATTATTTAGACAGAAAGGCTGACAAAGTGGTACCAAGACATTTTGCCTCTCACTGTCATTTATGGTAAAGCTAAGCTATGTTAAGTCTAAATAGCTATAAACTGAGGATCTGATGTGAAGATCTGACTTCAGGACAACATTCTAGCTATGCAACAATAACTTGCCACTACGTACAGTAGATGAGAACCGGCAAGTCAATTCAGCTGTCCTGACACACAGCTGAGAACGTTATGATGTAGTGAAGACTTGGGGTCTAAATGGGAGAGTGTCTGCATGTGTTCATGACTGCATACAACATAGTGTTAGCAAACTCTCCAGGACAGCTAAACTATGACTCGGTTCCACTGGATTTAACATGTTTGTGCATTTTGTTGAACAGCTGTTTGGCAGAACTGTAACAAAGTTGCAAGAAGCCAAAACCCTCAAGATACAAGAGGAATTTCCCAACATTAACTCAATCACCTTCAGCCTTAAAGGTGAAATCTCTGTAGTTCCACATGGGGGTATATGATGAATATGGTTTGCTACAGTTAGACATGGATGAGTTAATGGCCAGACCATCACTGATTGCTTCTGTCAGGACCCCAACTATAAACATCTCCAGTTATTTTGCACAAGCGGAGAGAGAAGAATGAGTGCCATGACGCGGTCCATAGGGCATGTCTACACCACACTTCAAACAAGCCAGTAATTATTCAGAAGATGAGGTGGGCATTTATATAATAGATAATCCAGCTTCTTTGGATTTATTAATCCTTTTGATTGGTAGAAAGCAAATGAAAGGCACTTCAGAAGGCTGGCCATTCTAGCAAAGTGTTATCTGTCAACAGGCTGTATTCCAGACTACCACTACAGCTCATAGGCGTGGTTTTTTTTTTGTTTGTTTTGTTTTAAATAAAATACATTGTGAAATTACTAGAATTTGTGAGGTAGGCAGAAGTTTAACTCAAAACAGTAAATGTGTATTTGACTAAAGAGAAAAAAAGATTCAGTGAGTTTTATAATCTACATTTGTGGAAATCTGGCAATATGTGAATCCAGGTTCTATTTTCTGTTCTGTTCTGTATATGGCTGTATACACATGTTCAAATTAACACATGAAAAAAAGGTTGCATATTTAATAGGTCAGGCACTCGATAACGCTATTCTTACTCAATGCTGATTTAATATTCTAATCTAAAAATTGATGGTTAAATAGCATCCCTAATAGTATAAATCAATGCATTATAGGTAATGTAGATAAATACCAGCACAGTGGAGTATATGTGTTGCCATGCGTGTGAACTGCTGTCTGAGGAAGGATGTGTTGGTTCGGATGATGTCCACTCCTTCACGTACTGCAACTGTTGACTGAATCACATAAGTTAGAAAAAACACAATTTCTAGAGTCTGTTTGATGCAATAACTCCTGTGTAATTATATACAGACTTACAAAACTCTCAGTGATATACTCCTGCAGTCCATTGATCAGACCTTCAGCAGCGTTCTGAAAAGAAATGCTTAAATTTTTATTTGGTTGGAAGAATATGAAAAACAGAACACTATCTATTTAGAAAGATTTTATTTTTACGGTTTTACTGAAATTCTATAGTGCTGTATAACTAAAGAGTAGATGTTGACCGATTTATCAATTTTGTCAATTAATCGGCCTGATAGGTGATTCCAGAATCTGTTATCTGCAAAAATCCACCAGTTGCATCAGTGATTAATACTCTGTCCTCTGTGGTGACATCTAAAGGCATGGCCTTGGATTCATATGATATTGTTAATGTTTTTCCTCTGCCTGTAATCCACAATTGCTCAGTTGTTTAAAAGAGATAAACCACTCTGGATAAGTTTAATGTCCTGGTCTTACAGCAATGTTGGTATCAGTAGGCTCCTGTCCATTGAGGTAGTGCTCATTAAAAAAGGTGGCAAGTTCGGGCTGGATACGACTCAAAGGCTGTGGATTGCCATGCAACAACACCACCATATCCACCATGGAGAAACTCTGACACACCAAGGACAGCAAATCTCCAAAGAATCCTATTAAAACATGAGACACAGAAAAGATTTCATCATACATTTGATTGCAGACCTTGGTACAGTGGAGCAAAAGGCATGTCTATGGTTTACAAACATTTACACACCCACAGCATCTCCAGCTCCAGGAGTGAAAAGATTGCTGGTTTGAGAAAGTCTCTGAATGAACTGGGCAATGCTCTCACTATTACCCTGACCAGCCCCTAAGGAGCCCATCATGGTAGACAGAACTCCCTGTACAATGCCTGTGAACAGCTCAGGGTTCAGTGTCTCTCCTCCTGTACTCGGGGGATGAGGAGGGTTTGGAGAAGGTTCAGATGGAGCAGGGGGACCAGGTTGCTGACTTGGAGGAGGGGGGAACACAGGCTGATTAGACTGAAAACAAAAACAGCAACAAAGACAATCTTTGACTGGACAGAAGTTCCAGTTCAAGTTCCAGAAGTTCCAGAAGTTGTGAGAAGAGGATCTCAAGAGGTAGTGAGAGAAAATTATTGTAAAATAATAAAAGTTAACATTTAAAGTCACTTGCAGGTATTCATGTATAATGAATATCACAATGTTTTAATTATCTACTGACCTGAATAAACTCTGACATGCCCTGAATAAAGCCAGGCACACCAGGTAGTGTCATAGTAATGGAAGAAGGTCCACCAGAAACACTCCCACCTACTCCAGCAGTTCCTCCCAAAAGGGAGCCAAGCAGGTGAGGCAGGTTCCCCTCTGTCTCATTTTGTGTCTGGGCTTGGCTGGTGGTGTTAGAAGATGTATGTGTAGATGTGTTTGTTGAAAAAGAAGGGGCAGATGTGGAAGACGTAGAGAAGGAAAACGAATGGGATGAAGATCCAGTGGCGGTTTGATCACCTATTGAGAAAACGTTACAGCGTTTTAGCTGAATGGCCAGTCAATGCACCTGCTCAATCAATCAAATGTTTGACCTTTGTATAAATAACAGACTCCTGCTTGATTGGAAAGATCACACAGAGTGTCAGTCCAAGATAAATTTCACCAAAGGATTAATATTATTTGGATCTTGAGAAGATAAATTATGATGTTTTAAGATTTTTTAAAAATAGAAGGTGACTTTTAAGCACCTCACCTGTCTGCAGTGGCATTAGCAGCTGCCCGACCAAGCCGCTCACCATCTGAGTTAGAGGTGAATTAGCCATAGGACCCTGGTAAAGACATGAAAGAATGTTATGCCTCAAACAAGCCAAAACACACTTAAAATGTCTACGGTGTTAGCCTTACTTGTGCAGGCTGTTGAGTGGCGGAGGGTGGCACTGCAGCACGCAGGTTAATGGTAGCTGGCCTGGTTCCGGCAGGTTGAGGAATCCGTGGGTTAAAGGCTGGGCGAGTAAAGACGACTCTGGTTTGCGGAGGTGGAGGAGCAGCTGGTGCTTCTCTATTTGGAGCATTTGGTGTAGGAATACCTGACTGAGGTTCATGGTGGCCAGCTGAGGCTGCTGTGGCCATTGCAGCAGCCTGTTGGGAGATCTGATGCACGATGGCCTGCATGAACTCAGGTGGCAAGCCAGGAATATGCATGGGTGGAGTGGAGCCTTTGGAGAAAGATGGAAGTGTTAAAAATTAATCTGCAGACAGCAGAGAATGCTCAACGTAGTATGAGAGAAGTATATTAAAAAGTAAACAGAAGCATAAAGATGTTGGTGGCAAATACACATAAAAACTCAACCTCAAAAATGCCTTCATTAAAAGCGGCTATTGTGTGCATTTGGTATTCACTATGAGGAGCAGTGGACACTGACCAGTCTGTCCAGCAGCGGTGGAATTTTGCTGGCCTGGTGTCCGAGTTCCACTGCCTGAATCTGTTGCACAAAAATGCACAGATCAGTGACTAGCAATAATACTGATGCCTCCTAGTCCAGGTCTGAGAACATTCCCCTGAAGAGGGATTTTTAATGAGGCTCACAAAATTGCTAGCCGGACGTCAGGGTTATTGCGTTTTCCAGTTAGACTACAAAAATGTATGCACACAGCCCGTCGGTCTGACAGAAAACTATATTTCAATGCTTTTGCATTTGATCATCCTTCCCAATTGCCTACCAGAACTTTAAAATAATTCACAAGCCTTTTATTGTTAACCTAATAACATCAAATGAGTTGAAATGAGACAATTGCCTTGTCATCATACTCCAGCTTCAGTGATGCTTACATTTCAGACCAGGAAAGGATGGCTAGGTTTAAGTTTTCTGAAGAAAACACACCCAAACACCCTTAAAGTTTAGAGCAAACACAATCACCATCCAGGTTCATCTGCATCATGACCAGAGGTTCCATGGTTTGGTGGGTGATTCGGATCACACGAGGGGTCCCTTGACCAGGCGTCTGATTGGTTCCGTTGGGTTGAGAGGGCGGTGCTTGTGCCTGATCTTGCTCCTCCGATTGGCTGGATGGTTGAGATGGCTGTGACTGACTTTCTGTTGACTGTCTGCCATTAGAAGTCATGCTAACAGTGGTTCCAATATTCATCTGTTAAAAATGATGTAAGTAATTTAACTGGAAGCAGAGACTAAAGTAATAGCACCTGTTCCCTTTCCCAAACCAACCCTTTCTGCCTCACACTCACACAAAGTAATTAGGGGTTAAGGGTCTTGCTCAGATGCTCGCAGTAATGGCTTTGTGGTTCTGGTAATCAACCCCTGGTCTTTCTGGTATTTGTATTCTTTCTCTCTCTACTTACTTACTCCTATCTCCCACTTTTTACGTACGCTTCCTCCCCACATTTACTGTCCTATTTTCTCTCCATTTACTGTTCTATCCTCTCTCACTATCTCTTGCCTCACTTAGTGTCTTATTTTTTCTCTCTTCCACTTCATTTACTGTCCTATCCTCTCTCTCTCTCTCTCTCTCTCTCTCTCTCTCTCTCTCTCTCTCTCTCACCCACAAATATACAAAATATACAACAGATTCTGCAACAGTAAACACAATTTTTTTTTAAAATAATCTTACAATAAATTACTGAAACACTTAGTGAATATTGTATTATTCAAGTGGAACACTCCTCACCGGTATAGGTATATGCGGCAGACCGCTTTGCAGCAAAACAGGTGAGGTGTAGTGGGTTATGGGCCGAACCACATGTAGATGTCTTGGAGGCTGCGTGACCAGGTTGCATCGAAGATCACTCAAAGCAACTAAAGTATTGCCTAAAAGTCGAAGAGACTCGCCGACAACATTGAGGGTGCGCTGGTCTTCATCTCGCTCTCGTGTCTGTCACACAGATGAGAAAAAATTCATAGATATTTAACTTTAACAGCGGTATTTCCTGAATGAAAAGATTATGGAAATGTAGCCTCTATTATGACAAGAAGCAAAATCTCAAGGAGAAGAGGGAAAAGTTGCAAATACATTGTTGTTGTAATCGGCAGAACTGGCTGCTCCCAGAATAGAGTGTGTCCTTTCCATGAAGGGGCGGAGCCTTTCCTCCACTCTTCGCACTTCGGAGAGCACCTCCATCAGCTCTGATGGGCCTGGGTGGCTGAGGAGAAAGATGATTAAAATGAAAAATCAATAAAAATAGTTGTAACATTTATGGTCAAAACTCACACATATAAATAATAGGCAGTGGTGGCTCAAATGGTTTATATACTGAGTTGTTGATCGGGAGACCTGGGCTCAAATCCTACCACCGCCAAGTCTGACACTGATGGATCCTTAACCCTTCCTGCTTCAGGCGTGCTGTGCACTGCCTTGTGCTCTGACTTCATCCTTATATGCGAGATATGTGAAGAAAAACATTTCACTGTATATTGTATGATGTATAATCATGTAATAAAGAAATAACATTCAGGCAGCGCAGTGGTGTAGTGGATAGCACGGTCGCCTCACAACAAAAAGGTTCGATTCCTAGGCTAGGGGTCTTTCTGTGCGGAGTTCCCCCGCGCTTGTGTGGGGTTTCTCCGGGTGCTCCGGTTTCCTCCGACAATCCAAAAACATTCAGATTAGGTCGATTAGTGATTATAAATTGCCCATATGAGTGAATGGTTGTCTATTTGCGGCCCTGTAATGGACTGGTGACCTGTCCAGGTTGTACTTCTGCCTCTCGCCCTATGTGAGCTAGGATAGGCTCCAGCAGACCCCTGTGAGCCCGAATTGGGGAATAAGTGGGTAAGAAGACAAATGAATGAATGAATAAATATTACGTTTTTTGGAAATAATGCAATTGCAGTGCAGGTTAATTATTATAACATAAAAATCCCATTTTTGTACCATTAAAACAAGTAAAATGTGCATATATTGTAGAATATTGGTATACGTTATTGGTATGTGTGAAGCCACACTCACTTATCAAAACGCCACAAGAAAAAAATGGCTAGCCAAGACTGTTCAAAAGCAGATGAGGTTGAAGTTGTGATAGATAGGAAATGAGGTTGTCTTACTTTGGCCCAGAGTGGGGAGGGCCTTCTGTCTGTGTTGAGCTGGTAGAAGAGAAAGAAGAAACAGGTGGTGGAGGTGGAGAAGTGTCCGCCGCTTGTGCTGTTGAAGACGAGGGATCTGCAATCCCATGCTGACTTGCTTGACCCTGAAACGCAAATATTGGAACAGCCTTTTTTCATGACACTGTATAAAAGCAGAATCACATGTAATTGTTCAATGAACCCTTTTCTTTGTATAAAGGAAATGACACACCTCCAATCTGTGAATTAAAGATTCAGTCTCTCTTAACAAGTTTTCCGCAAGTTGGAGCCGTATCCTGGGCTCACTTTGAGCTGACTGGTCCAAGTTAATATGCACATCCACACCACCATTGCTCTGAAAAACCATTTAGAAACAATTTATAAACAAGCTCAATCATTGCCATACATACTGCACAACCGTGCTACAAGGTTACTGACAAATTATTTAATAAACATAAATTTATTATTTTCCTTGTGTCCTTGCTGTTACTACATACTGAGGTGCATAGATATAGAGCAAATATTACATACAAAAGCGGTTAAAACAACAGTCATAACATGTAAGGCAGATGTGATAAATACGTAGAAAATACAGAAGGTAGTGTTTACCCCGGTGCTGGTGCTAATTCTGCTATTTCGCCCTCCATCCCCAGCCATCATCTGCTGCACAGACATCTAAATCCACAGATACATTATATCTTTTTTGCATGAATTTTTAACACAGTACAAATAGAACAGTCATTCATTCGTTCATTCATTCATTCATTCATTTTCTTACCCGCTTATTCGTTAATAGGAGAACATGGGGATCTGTTGGAGCCTATCCCAGAGCACATAGCGTAAGGAGGCAGAGGTATGCCCCAGACAAGGCACCAGTCCATCACAGGGCAAACACATAGACGAACAACCATTCACACACACATTCACTCCTATGGGCATTGTTGACTCACCAATCAACCTAATGTACATGTTTTTGGACAGTGGGAGGAAACCGGAGTAACTGGAGGAAACCCACGCAAGCGTAGGGAGAACATGCAAACTCTGCACAGAAAGACCCCTGGCTAAGGAATCGAACCCAGGACCTTCTTTCTGTGAGGCGACCGTGCTAACCTAATACATTCTTCAAAAAGCTAATATTTACATTTAATGTGTCCTGTACTATACACATTTCTTGCACTAAAGGTCATTCTAATCCGATTAATTAATTCTAATCCGATTAATATCACAAGCAGTATTTCCAGCTGAATTTCTGACTTTCCCTCATTTTAGACAGTCATTGCAAATCATTTATCTTGCTCTCAGATTTATTTTAACATTTTCATAAATGACTACTATAGTAACCTGAATCTGTTGGGGGTCCAGGATGTTCATCGGGAGATTAAAGGTGCCCAGCATGACATAGCTGTTACTGTTGCGGTCATGTGGAGATCCTTGAGAGGTAGCGGATTGGGTCGAGCTAGATGATCCTTCTCCACCTCCTGCTGATGAGCCTGACACGGCATCTCCTCCACCACCGGACGGTGAGGTCTGGGGCGGGGCCCGCTCAACGAGATGAATGACCTTCCCATCAACATCTAAGAAACAGAGCCAAAAGGTCAGATTTGGAAAAACTTCACAGACAGTATTCTCTAGTTTTACGTACAATCGCTTAAATATTAGGGTTTGCTGCTGACTAAAGTTAATTTCAGCATTAAATTTGCAAATAAAATTAAATATTAAAATGAACTTTAGAAACATTTCTGTACTACATATAATCTATGTACATTATATCTTTTTCCATAAATGTTACCATTATAACTTACCATTAAAGTTAATTAAATAAATTATAATTAAATAAACGGGCGGCGCAGTGGCGTAGTGGATAGCACAGTCGCCTCACAACAAGAAGGTCCCGTGTTCGAATCACGGGCCGGCATCTTTGTTTGTATGTTCTTCCCGTGCTTGCATGGGTTTCCTCCGGGTACTCCGGTTTCCTCCCACAGTCCAAAAACATGCAGATTAGGTGGATTTGTGATTCTAAATTGTCCATAGGAGTGAATGTGTGTGTGAATGGTTGTTTGTCTATGTGTTACCCTGGGATGGACTGTTTTTTTTTACATTTAACATAAACTTTTGTGAAATATCACAACTAAAGCATAGGTTTTATTCATAAATCTTGGAATCAGAGGTTAGGAAAGAAAGTTGTAGCGAACAGTAACGTTTTTGTAGCTGAATCAAAAAGAAATACTAAAAATCTGAGATTAATCTGTCTAAATGTTGTTATTAAAGTTATTACGCTATAAATGTTAAACGAACAAGAAGGTCCAGCGGTCTCTGTTCTCCCTGCGCTTGCATTGGTTTTCTCCGGGTACTCCGGTTTCCGGATCGGCACCAACAAACCCCCATGACACCGATTTAGGAAATAAGCATGTAAGAAGATGAATGAACGAATGATAAGCAAATACTTTCATTCAACTGTAAATATCAGAATACAGTAGAATTAATTTACAATTAATGAAAATCTGCAGCTGACTGAAGAGTTGCCAAGCACACATGGATACTTACTGTATTCAGTTAGTGTTCTGTCATCCTGCAGCACCCTGCCCTGGTAAATTAGTCGCTGTTTATCCACTGGGATCTCGACTGAGGATGCAATGTACTCCTTAAACTCTTTCACTGTCCACTGAGAAAGGAGACGGTAAAGCTGTTAGTTACAATAATCTTATTATTTTCTCATCACAATGCATCTTCATCACATGCTCACATCCAATAGGATCAAAATCCAGATATTAAAGAGCAGAACAGGTTTCTACTCTATTCTAACAGGTTTTAGCCTCACTTTCCTCCATACAGTGATTGACTGTGTTTTGTTTTTCAGATAGATGATCTCTTAGCCAGAGTAAGCTGTGTGTTTTTGACCTTTGGCCAATCGTCTGAACATAAGAGTTGTGCAACAATCTGTATGATTTTGGAGTCTGTACGTGTGAAAAGCCTGTTCACTAACTTTTGGGTTAGAACTATGCAAAGATGGATCACTTACAGATATTATTACAGCATAAGTCAAATAGGTTTTAGTGTAATTTCAACCATATATAATGAAACGAGACAACCCAGCCATTAGGGTTGCACAAGCCAGAGCATTCTTAGTGCCGGTCCTAAGCCCGGATAAATGGGGAGGGTTGCGTTAGAAAGGGCATCCAGCGTAAAACTGCGCCAAATCAAATATGCGGATCACAAATAA
>JAOTRA010000009.1:7125384-7154453 GCA_026260255.1 Pseudolaguvia tuberculata | reverse complement strand
GGGGTGAAAGAGGCAGATGTAGCGGACAGGGTGGGGTGGAGGGGAGTGATCCGCTGTGGCGACCCCTAATGGGAGCATCCGAAAGGAGAAGAAGAAGATATATTATAAGTGTAATAGTTAATAAATAGTATTGGAATAGGAAAATATTTACCCACATACTATCACTACTACTACTAATAATAATAATGATTCATTCATTTATGCATCTTCTTACCCGCTTATTCCCGAATTCGGGGTCACGGGGGTCTGCTGCGCCTATCCCAGCACACATTAAGGCGAGAAGCGGAGGCAGACCCTGTGTCTCAGGGCAACACATAGACAATTATTCACACGTTCACTCCTTTGGGTAATTTAGACTCACCAATCGACCTAATCTGCATGTTTTTGGGATGAAATACCCGGAAGAAATTGGATTAGGTCGATTGGTGATTCTAAATTGTCCATAGTGAATGTGTGTGTGAATGGTGGCGACCCGTCCAGGATGTACCCCTGCCTCGCTCTATGTGTGCTGGGATAGGCACCACATTAGGGAATTTGACCCTGATTTATGGAATAAGTGGGTAAGAAGACGAATGAATGAATTAATGAATGAATGGATGAATGAATGATATATGAGTTCTTTAGCGGAACGTTTTAAATGGCACAGTACCAGCCCGGAACGTTTATCTGCTCACACCGGGTTGAAGCAGCGCGCCATCACCAGCAGCTGCATTTTTACATGACCAACCTTTGCGATAAGCAGCTAAACGAGCTGATGGAGGGATTAGAGGAAGCGAGAGCTCGGCTCTGCGAACAGTTTGCAACCATCACCGGATCAGACAGCGCCGTGGCTCAGTGCTACCTGGCTGAAAACCACTGGGACATGGAGGTAAGACTGGATTTCAGGCAAATCTATCTCATATAATCACTTCGGAAACTATTAGAACGTAAAATTTGGTCATATATGCGCTTTAATTTCTTATCGGTGCGATTGTTATTTATTAGAGACAGTATTCGATAAATGTCATGCATTTTATGTATTTTTAGAGAACTTTAAACTCTTTCTTCGAAGCGGATATGGAGTCGGTTTTTGACGTCGAGGACTGTGATGAGGACAATAATACCCCTTCGAATAAGAGAAAAGACTCAAAAGAAAGTGGTCCGGAGACTAAAAAGAAGATGAAACCCAAAGCTATAGATTGGTAAATATCTTATGGGAAACAGAAAAATACTTAAAATATTCCTGAAAATTTTAGCCGTTATTGTGCGCCATAATGACGTCAGTAGTCAAAGTGGTATCCTAGTGATACATTCATTCATTCATTCATTCATTCATCTTCTTACCACCTTATTCCCAATTCAAGGTCACTGGGGTCTGCTAGTGCCTATCCCAGCACACATAGAGCGAGAGGCAAGGGTACACCCTGGACGGGTTGTACATATGACGAACAACCACTAACACACACATACTATTATGGACAATTTAGAATCATCTTAGCTACATGATTTTGGACTGTGGGAGGAACGTGTGGGGAGAACAAGCAGGCCCGGAAATCGAACCCGGGACCTTCTTTGTTGTGAGGTGACCATGCTAACCACTACACCACCTCATCGCCCCTAGTGATAAATGTTTTTGCTTAATGAGAAGGTTGTTAGGTCAAACCCTAAGAGCATCAACTACATTACTTTTTCCAACTTTTCCTTGGAAATAGTATCAAGAATCAGAATATTAAAATTAATATTCCAAAGATACCTGAATGTTTATCTATTATTCATGAAGTTTTGTTTCATGGACAATAATATTTTTCACAATCTCTTTTCAATTTCTAGTATCGACTTGACCGAAGAAGAGCCTGCTTGCTCCAACAACCAAAACGGTTCAGACGATGAAGCTAGCAGCAAACTATCTCTTGTGTCCTGGAACGTGGATGGATTGGACACGCTGAATCTCCAAGAACGAGCCAGAGGCCTGTGTTCTTATCTGGCACTGTGAGCACTTGTAAAGCGAGCTTCCATCGGTTATTGCATACATTGTGTGTTTAATGCAAAATCGTCTGAGCAACAGTGATGGGCATGTTACTGCTCATTAATAGTAACATTACAAAAATAACCAATAATCACTAGGAAATGAGTCATTAGATTAGAGTTACTTGATACCAACGAGGAGTGTGTGAGACTATATAAACACCTGCACTGCAATATCTAGCTAATTATAATCAGGTGTATATATATCCCCCCCACACACAGCCCAAACAACATGAGTTATGTGTCTCATCTCGATTTTGCAGGACTGATAGCTAAAAGAGTGCGACTACTTGTATAATTCTACACCTCCTTCTCTGTGCTCACTACTTTAAATAGATTAAAAAAGAGAATGTTGATCTTCCTCATCTTCCTGAGGCGGTGCGGTGGCGTAGTAACGGCACGGTCGCCTCACAACAAGAAGGTAACGGGTTCGATTTCCGGGCCTGGGATCATTCTGTGTGGAGGTTGCATGTTCTTCCCGTACTTGTGTGGGTTTCCTTCGGGTACTCTGGTTTCCTCCCACATTCTAAAAACACGCAGATTAGGTCGATTCTAAATTGTCCATAGGAGTGAATGTGTGTAGCCCTGCCTCCCGCCCAGCACCAGCAGACCCCAATGACCCCAAATTAGGGAATAAGCGGGTAAGAAAATGAATGAATGAATGAAAAAGTTGATCCTTTTTTCACGGTCCATTGAATAATGTTTTGAGTTTTTCTTTACAGGTAAAGGATGCAGATAAATTTTGTCCTTTTTCACACAGATACACACCCGATGTGGTTTTGCTACAGGAACTCATCCCTCAGTATCTTCAGTATCTTAAAAAGCGAGCAGTCAGCTACCAGATTATTGAAGGTGTGTCTACACTCTCTCTTTTTTTTTTTTTTTTTTTTTTCTAAACTACTTTTCCCTAATCATACCTTTCATTAACATTTAAGGAAATGAAGATGGATACTTTACTGCCATCATGTTGAAAAGGTCAAGAGTAAAACTGCAAAGTAGTGAAATAATTTCTTTTCCAACAACACAGATGATGAGAAATCTGCAGTGTGCTAAAGTTAGTGCCGGATCATGACAAGAACATCTTAAATAGCTGTGCGCATGAAATGCGTGAACTTTCTTCTGTTATCTACAGGTGAAGTTTCTAGATCATGAGCTCTGCTTGATGACCTCCCACTTGGAAAGTTGTAAAGATCAGGCTACAGAAAGAAAGAAGCAGCTCAAGGTGGTGCTAGAGAAGATTAATGAGGAGTTGGATAATGTGACGGTCATTTTTGGAGGGGACACAAATCTTCGAGACTCAGAGGCAAGTTTCTTAATTAGGCATCAATTAATACTAATGAACTTTCATTAATTCATTTATTTATTCATCTTCTAACCCGAGAGTTCAACCCCCATCTCCCGGTCGCTTCACAACAAGAAGGTCCCTGGTTTGAGTCCCGAGGATCTTCCTGTGCAGAGTTTGCATGTTCTCCCTGTCCTCGGGTTGGTTTCTTCTGGGAACTCAAGTTTCCTCCCACAGTCCAAAAACATGTAAATTAGGTCGATTAGTGGTTCTAAATTGCCCATAGGAGTGAATGTGTGTGAGTGGTCGTTTGTCTGTTTGGCCCTGCGATGGGTTGGCAAACCGTCCAGGTTGTATCACTGCCTCACACCCTAATAAACTTTCCATTTATTTGTTGTTTTTTTTGCTCAATAGTGTCCAAAAAACACAAAATAATTATTGCATACAGTATAATTTACATATGCTTATGTACACATTGTATTTAGTAGATTTATTTTATATTTATTTTAGTTTACTGTCTCCATTATTACCAATGCTGACAAAAATAAACAGATATAAATAACTCCAATTTATTTATATAGAAGGTTGGGGAAGAGAGCATGAGAGTCAGCTATGATACAGTGCCCATGGAGTGGGAAGGGTTATGGGTCTTACTCAAAAACTCAATGGAGCTTGAACAGCGGTTTTCTTGGTCTTCCTTGGCAGTGGTGGGTCTTGAATGCAGGGCTTTAGCACCTTAACCGTCTGAGCCAACTTCTCAGCCACCATATAAGTTCATATTTCTACATTTAAATTTTTGTAATATTCTGTGATTTTACTAGCAAATCTACTTAATACATTTTTTTAATCAGAGCAATAAAAACAAGGTCTTTCTATTTCTTTTTTGTCAATATGGTGCATCCCAAATGTTTACTTTTCAATTAAGTATGCATACTAATATATTGTTTATATATTAAACATACATAATATGGGTGTAATAGGATAGTATTTTTTAATATGCACATTAAGACGTCTTTGTTTAAGTAATTAAAAACTGCAAATTTCGCATTCTATTATATTAAAATGAATAATTGAAATACACTATTTGTTTCAGACTAAGTGTGTGTGTGTGTGTGTGTGTGTGTGTGTGTGTGTGTGTGTGTGTGTGTGTGTGTGTGTGTGTGTGTGTGTGCGCGCGCGCAAAATAGGTAGCACAAGTGGGTGGTCTTCCTTCTGGTGTGATCGATGTGTGGGAGAAACTTGGCAAACAGGAGCACTGCAGATTCACCTGGGACACTAAAACGAACAGTAACAAAGACGTGTCGTATGTCAGCAGGTGTCGCTTTGACCGTATCTACCTGAGACCTGCCAGAACTGCACTTAAAATGACTGCTGATCACATGACTCTGGTAGGAATGGAAAAGCTGGATTGTGGTCGCTACACCAGCGATCACTGGGGAATCTATTGCAGTTTTAACACTTAGGATGTTCTTCACTTTCAGTCTGGGAGGAAGTTAAGAACTGCTCAGGAGAAGGCAGAATTATTTCATCTGGTTGCCATAAGAATCAGAGAATTTTTTCTAAAATTTGCATTTGATACAATTCAGTCAAACTGCCTTCTTCACTTTGGTTATTTATTGTACTTATTGTTGAGCCAAACCATAAACATCATTCTGCACTGATGCTAATGTTTAATTCTGTTTTTATGTTTACTGGATACGTCTGTATAATGTATATTCTTGTGTATATATAATAGCATGTAATAAAGTGTCAATCTTACATTAGTCTTACTGACAAAAATGATTTTCATATGATTTCATAGTTTCTGCTTTTTATTAAACACACAATGGATATGATGGTCAACTATCATCTAGGTATTGGTAGTATTTTTTACAACTCATTTTTCAGTATGCATTTAAAAGTTCAGACTAAAAGAATATCACAATATTGCAATTTTTCCCTTTTACCCCTTTCGGCTGCTCCCGTTAGGGGTCGCCACAGCGGATCACTCTTCTCCACCCCACCCTGTCCGCTACATCTGCCTCTTTCACCTCAACTACCTGCATATCTTCCTTCACCACATCCATAAACCTCCTCTTTGGGCTTCGTCTTTTCCTCCTGCCCGTCACCTCCATCCTAAGCATTCTCCTACCAATATACTGCATGTCCCTCCTCTGCACATGTCCCAACCATCTCAACCTGTCCTCCCTCACCTTGTCTCCAAAACATCCTACATCCCTCTAATAAACCCATTTCTAATCCCGTCCATCCTTGTCACTCCCCAACGAAAATCTATTTATGGAATAAAATTTTATCTTTCCTTTTGGTTAAAATTTTGTGGTATTAAAGAAGTGTGTATATATATATATATATATATTTCCCACCATGTCATAGAATCTTACTCTATTTACCATTTAATATAAAATATCAGTTATCAATATGTATGTAGCCGAATTCCATGACCAGTAACTATAAGATGTTTGCTCAAATATTAAACAGGAGATATATTTATACAAAATGTAATGAATATATGATTAAAAATGTTTCAAGAATAGACATGAGAACAGGGATAATGTCAGGCTGACTCTTTAATAAGCAGCTCAGAGTGAACATGACAACCAAGGTTGATTAAAGGTCGTCTTGGGTAAATACTGCCTTCATGCCTAGTAACACACCACACTGAACTAACCAGATTGGAAGAATGTTATCTACTGCATGTCACTGTGAGGATGGTGCTCAGAAAACTTTCCAATCTCACTGTGTAATTAATCAACCTGTTAATGTATAACTCATCCACATTTGTGAGATTAGACTTACATACTTTACATTTCAGTGAAGACAGAGTTTAAATATAAATCAAATACAAATCAAGTACAAAGAAAGTTATTTTATTGATTTTGATTTAGTCCTGCGTTCAGCCAAATTCATGTAGAAATACAGTTTAGAGGAAATGATTTTTTTTCTAGAAAATTTCTCTTTTGGATAAATACCTACTTAACCCTAACTGAAACCCTATACCTAACCCTAACCTCCCTACCTTGTTAATTATCTCTCTTTCTGTTCATTCAAATCTGCCCCTGAAAATGCGTTTCTAGTAGATCAGCATCAAGATTTGCAGTACTAGCAAATACAACTAAAAATTACTTTCTTTAGGTTTCACTTTAATACCCTGGAAAATTTCAGGGACCAGGATACCAGTCTATCACAGGGCCACACATAACCAAACTCCTATGGGTAATTTAGAATTAAGTTGTCATACATGTTTTTGGACTGGAGAAGGAAACTGTAGTACACAAGGTAAGTATAAACATGCAAACTCCTCACAAAGACCCGAACCCATTCCCCTGTCCCCAAACCTGGCCTTCTTGCTGTGTAGCAATAGTGCGAACCATTGAGCCACCATGCTACCCCTCTCAAAACAACAATTAACTTTAAAGCATTTGGCAGATACCAACATTGATCTCTTTTATACAACTGAGCAATTGAGGTTAGGAGCCTTGATGGTATGGGGAATCAAATTCCAGTCTTTCTGGTATTAGTCCAACACATCCAGTAAGCCACCCCTTCCAATCGTCCAACCAAATCTTTACATTTCTGGGCATTTGCCAGACACCCTTAATCGGGCCGACATTTACCCCATGATTATGGTTTATGCTTAGGTAGCATCTTGGACGTGTTAAGAATTAAAACCATGATCTTTTTTTTCCAGCAGACAAACATCTTAACCAGCAATGTTTAAATTACTACACCATAAAACAAAAAAAATTGAATCAGACCTTTTTTTATTTCATAAATAATAACAGAACAAGCGCGATACAGAGATAAATACCCATTTACACGCCGTAAGAATCTGTATTACAAAATACAGTGGAATTGTTAAATGCACTTGATTCATGGGGCTGAGGTTTCCTAGTGACTCCTGATTTGTATTTATCTGAAATGATGTGCACTGGGTTGACGATGTGCTGTATCAGTGGGTATGATCTCAGATAAAGCCCCATCAGGAGCCATATGGATTCGTCCCCATGTCAATATTTAGTTTCTCTGTTGCATACTTATGTCCAAAATATTAAAACTTCCTGTGTGTGAAACCCAATAATTTTTCCTCCCATTTACTTATTGTTTCATATTTTTTGCATTTGACATTTCTATGAATGTAGTTTATGATCGTGCCACAGGCTAGCGTCCTGTTCTGTCATAGGCAGCTAGAGGTACAAGGCAGGCTGACATCATTACACAAGACCAGGAATGTTGCATTTCTCTACCAAACTTAAACAAAACAAAAAAAAAACAACATATCTACTTTCACTTATTGCTAACTTGAACAAACAGAGGAGACATTCCAAAATCAAACTGATCTGGACAGAAATATCAGCGAGGAATGTCCATTCTCGTGTGCCATTTCATACGACATGCAAGTGTAAAAACTGTAGAAAACCTGTTAGGTCTATTTATCTTAGTCATTTGTATTTATATGAGCCTGTAAATATGTGGGTATTTTATATTGAGCCCTTATCAGAGTTGAATTCAGACCTGGAGTCTGAGCAGCAGCAAAGTATGAAATCGGTGGAGGGGGTGGGGGTGTGGAGGAATGGACATGTGATACAGATTTCAAAATGACTGAACAGTTTACACACCTTTACCTGTCGATATCTAAGGTTAAAATTCAGGAAATAAGGGGTGATTCATTCATTCATTCATCTTTGTACCCGCTTATTCCCTAATTCAGGGTCACAGGGGTATGCTGTGGCCTGTCCCAGCGTACAAAGGGCAAGAGGCAGGGGTACACACCCTGGACATCGCAGGGCCAGTCCATCACAGGGCCACACAGACAAACAACCACTCACACATACACCATCACTCCTATGGGTAATTTAGAATCACCAAATCGACCCAATGTACAAAATGCTCAAAATCAAAAATGGAAACCAATAATAATAAAGTAGCATAAAATAATGAATTAGCATACATTTTGTCAGGTTTTTAGACCTCCAGACTGCTGAGAAATTAAATATTCCACAGCGCCACAAACACAAAATATTGTCAAATGTTTGTGGCCACTTGACCATCAGATCCATTTGTGGTTTCTCTCCAAACTTTTGCTACAAATATAGAAGCACAGTTTGTCTAGAATGTTTTTGTATGTTGTATCATTACATTATTCCTTCACTGGAGCTAAGACGCTCCAACACTGTTCTAGCATGACAATGTCCCTGAGCACAAAGCACCTGAGCTCTATTATTACATTTTATTATTGGATAGCACTTGAATATTCTGCATAAAGTCTTGATCTTAACCCCACTGAACACCTTTGGGATGAACTGGAACACCAACTACACTCCAGACCTCTTTACGTGATGTTAATGTTGAATCTCATTAAAACTATTGTAGCTAAATGAACAAAAATCTCACATTCAAGTTACAAATTAAAATGGAAAATTTTAAATGGAGTAAATCTGGAATAAGATGTTTAGAAACATGAATCCGATGTTCATGTGAACGCAAACTTTTGACAATATAGTGTACATGTATAGAAATCAAACCTCTTTCTTTTTCTGCATAAACATTTTAATTTGTAATTTTCTTTAGTTTCTTGCTGTTGGTTTTATGGCTTTAAGAATCAAAGAAAAAAAACTTTGATATAGTTTCCATTTTAACTAAAGAAACTGCCATGTAATATTGTTGCCGCTTGGAATGTAACAATCAAGTGCAGCAAAAGGAAGAAGGGTGGGGTTTCAATACCTTCTTATTTCCTAATTCGGGGTCAGGAGGTCCACTGGAGCCTATCCCAGTGCACATAGGGCGAGACGCCAAGAGTACACCCAGTTCGCCAGTCCATCACAGGGCACACAAAGACAAACAACCACTCACAAACACATTTACTCCTATGGGTAAATCTGATTCACCAATCAACCTATATTACATGTTTTTGGACTGTGGGAGGAAACCAGAGTACCCAACACAGAAAGGTCCCCGGCCCAGGAATCGAACCCTGTACTCCTAGGGCTATTGCACATAAATCTTTTCCTAAGCGAAAGTGATTCTATTCTTAAACTGCTTCCTATGTCTTCAGGAAAATAACAGCTGGTTGGTTGGTTTGTTTGTTTGTGTTGTGGGAGCTTCGGCTGCAGGGACTAAAATCAACCCAGAGAGAAAGCCTGTGGGACAAAACCGAGGGTGAGAATTAAATCAGTGAAACATTCTGGAGGCGTTTGTGTCCACAATTAACCTACAGGGCTGCTGCTTTGTTTCCTAAAATACAAAGTGACTGGTGCATGTGTTAATGCGTTAAATGCCCCGACGCAGTATTTGACCAAAAGTTTGTGGACATCTACGTGTCATTCATTTACGTTTACATTATGTTACTTACATTTACATGTCAAACTCTTTCTAAAAACTTAAAGTAAAATTACCTTTGTATGTTGTAGTGTTATTTTAATCTTTAACTGTAACTTTCAGCATGATATTACCCCTGTGTAAAAATACTCCAGATGGAGTAGAGGAGTGTCTGACTCAATCCTACTGAACACTTTTAGGATAAAATGGAACATCGACCTGAACCCCAGACTTCCCACCCAACATTGGTATCTGACTTCACAAATACTATTGTGTCTGAATGAGCACATCCCTACAGTCCAGTGTAAAATCTTTCCTGCGGTGTAGGAGAAGCCAGGAGGTAAAGCTTGGAAAAGATTGCTTAAAACATATCGGGACATGCTCAGGTTTCCCAATACTGTTGCCCTTTCATTCCCCTTCGGCTGCTCCCGTTAGGGGTTGCCACAGCGGATCACTTTAGACTTGGCAGAGTTTTATGCTGGACGCCCTTCCTAACACTACCCTCCCATTTACCCAGGCTTGGGACTGGCACTAAGGCTGCACTGGTATAATGGCTGGGATTTTATAGGCAATTTAGACTCACCAATCTGCCTAATGTAATGTACATTTTTGGACAGTGGGAGGAAACCGGGAGAACACGCAAACTCCGCACAGAAAGACCACCAACCTGGGAATCGAACCTTTTTGTGAGGTGACCGTGCCACCCCACCCCCCAATACTTTTGCCCATATATATATGAAACAACAGATTTCATTCATGTGAGCCAGATAAGCTACAGCTATACTAGGGGAACTAAAGAAATATCAAACCACAGCCTGAAGAATCATTCCAGATAGACAATCTATTGCCATCATAACTCATTTACAACAAAAAGGGAAAAAAGACAAATGGAAGCCTGTATAAAGCCACAGGCTTGCATTTGTCTTTTTTTGCACGTGTGAACAAAGAATTACGTGTAAAGTGCTAGTCCACCTTATCGATAAATAATTTATGCATTTAAACATACAACAATTTTATATTAATATTCACCAACCTTACAAATTAAATCTTAATTTAAAGTCTTAAAAGTAAGAAATATGCAATTATGAATATTCATTCCTTACTTCTTTGATATTTTATCAGTCTATTATAACCACAGTGGCTCAACAATGCAGAACACAATGACATTTAACAAGCAAACATAAGTCCAAACAATCGCATCGCAATGAAATTCAAAAGGCAAAAAACTATTTCACAACAACAAAATCAAAATTACTCAGAAATGCTCCGGATCAATATACAACTGGAAAAAAGCCCTCTTCCCAACGCAAACACTGTTCCTTAATGGACGAAAGCATTTCTGTTGTGTTCTGACTTGATTTTCTTATGACCATGTGTTTGCTTTTTAAATTCTGTTACATTGTGCATCGTTTCCTGTTTTGTCTTGTTTCCTGTCAGGCCACTGTAATGAACAGCCTAACACATGTACTGCCTAATGTATATCAAGGAAATGAACCCAAATTAAAAGTTTATAAAAAAAAAAAAGTTTACAGCAGCCCTATTATAATAAAACTACATTTAAAAAAAAACTACATAAAGAGCGACAACACAAAATCCTGCTGAACCGTTTCATCCTGCTGCACTTGTCTGATCTTGGCAGGATCTAATTAATTACTCTGCTGGGAAATTTGATGTCATTTTCCATCTGTTTTTAGCAGAAGTGAAGACTTTGATCTCAGATTTGGCATCTGTTTCTAGCCAGACTGTCAAGGTCATCAATAATAATAATAATAATAATAATTATTATTATTTGCAAAAATACCAAAAGAAATGGTAAAATGTAGAACTAAAAACATAGAACAATATAGAGCATTTATATGAGCACCATCTCTCTGCACAATACTGTATTGTTCTCTCTAAACCACCACTGGACACCTGCTCTGGATATATAAAAAATCTAATTAAATACTCTGTTAAAAAAAATAGTAATTTCCCAAATAGTCCCAAAAGAAGCTATCATAGGTCTCTATTTAAATTTTGTCTTGCAGAAATACAAAATACCAGCCTCCATTCGCACTTTGGAAAGAATTTCCAATCCTAGTGCAACAGTCTTCCATCCTTCCTGGCTTTACACAACAGCTCCGAACCCAAGCAGTTGTTTGTCTAGCCTCAGATGCCGTTTTCGTCATCATTAGGCTAATCGATCTTTGTCAGGACCATGCCATCGCAGAAGGCGTGTGTTCTGTTAATGCTCTTCAAACCAAAATAAATGTCACTGTGAAGTGTCAGACGATATTAACCCCCCCCCACGCTGCAGGACGCTTGCTGCAGTATTTGGAGCTGTTGTGATTTAGCATGTCACCGTTCATATGTGAGGTTTTCATCTCCATTTGGCAGGCAGCGATGGCGGCGTTCAGCTCCAGCTGCGCACGGTGCACGACGTAGAACATTAACCCTATGCTGATAAAGATCTGAGGAAAATAAACAAATTGGTTTAGGTTGTTTCCTTTATGTATATATATATATAGGAAGATTAAGTTTTACCCCACTGGAGATGTGAGTCATTGCAACTGTTACAACGAAGGTATTAAAAGGTCAAAATTATCTAATTAACATTTACAACATTTGGCAAATGCTCAATGTAAATAAGGATTACAGGCTTTGCTCAGAGGCTCAGCAATGGTAACTTTGAGCTGCTGGGATTAGAACCCTGACCTTGGGTAACACTATAACCACTTCACTACCACTAGTCATTCTTTAGTTTTGATACACTGCAAACAAACACTACCATTTTCTCACCTGCAGACTGAACACAAAGTATCCACTGATGCTTTGCTCGGCTATGACGTCCTCCATGGTGCGTAGTGTGGTTCCCAGGTAGGAGTTAAGCAGCTGGGTGGGCAGAAGGCCCACTGATGAAGCCACTAAATAGTCTGGTAAGGACACATCTGTGATCTAAATTCATGGGAGAAAAAAAAAAAGAATATATTTGAGAATACTTTAATTGTTGCCAATCTGCTGTACTAATTGAGGTTTGAAACACTTTGGATACACATGTGGCAGCATTATATTATTCCTTTAGCAGAATTGAAAAACCCAAACACTTAAAGCATGACGATAAATCCGTGCACAAAACACCCCAGCTCTATGACGACACAGTGTGTTCTGGCCTGTGTAGGTGCACTCCAGACCTCCTTGCCCAAACATTACTGTCTGATCTGATTAACAATATTCATTCATCTTCTAACCCGCTTATTCCCGAATTCGGTGTCACAGGGGTCTGCTGCGCCTATCTCAGCATACATAGGGTAAGAGGCAGGCGGTAAATGACACTATTTGTAAAAAGCGGATTTGAAGATAAAAAAAGTGACAGGAAGTTAAAAGAGGAAATTAGAAAAATGCTTTAGAAAAGACGGGTGCAGTGCTGTAGGGATGTGACACAAATGCAATAAAACTAGCTTTGAGTGCCTTGGTACAGTGTGTGTCCTGATATTTTTATTTACACATACACTCTAGGTGGTGTGCCTTTGTGCGATCATAGAAAACTGTTTACTTACTCTAGTGCTTAAAAACCCTCAACAAATCATTAAAGGAGCAATAGGACAAAGACCATGTGATCAATTTGGAAATCTCATCCTGATGCAGTGTACATCGTGTTGAATTACTCACATAATGCGGTGTATTGTATTTCAGCAACACAATGCATTATGTGAGTAATTCTGCAATGTAGAAGTCAACAAAAAAGTGCTTGGTGAGGAGTAAACTTTATCAAATTCTGGTAACAACAGAAAAAAATGTGCATCTGGACGATTAATCTAAACCAAAATGTACAACCTCTAACCAAAGTATTTGGGTCGATGTTGGTTATTTTTTCTTTTTTTTAATCTCTTAATACATTATTAAATCTAAGTGATTCTTCTATTAGCAACACGGCAGAGAGCTCAGTTAACTAGATAACGGACAGTGAACACTGCTGCAAAGATCAACAGTGCTGCTCACCCCTCAATCTTGGATGTTTTACTAGCACAATGCTACAAAAAGGCTACCAGCATTGTGAAAAACCCTACCTATACTTCCAACAATCTTTTCCAACTTCTACAATCAGGTACAAGGTACCAAAGCTTTTCCAGTCTGCCCAAATTCAGAAAAGATAGATAGGGGGCAGGGCCACACAATATATCGTTTCAGCATCCCCATCGCAATATGTATATCTGCAATAGTCACATTAAAAGATGTATAACGTCAGAGATATTGCACTACAATTCAGAAACAGGAACGCTATATTTGGCATATTCATTATTATAAAATGACTGTGGTGCTTTTTATAATGAAGTGGCATCTGTGTAAAATATAACACACAAATTATAAACTTTATGTACTATAGAATAAAAATATAAGTGTTAATGTTCAGACATTTTTTTTTTTATGTTTTGGATTCGGCTTCCAGTGCCTTCAGAGTAATCTTTGAACGCTGACGCAAACTCTCAAGGGTCACTGAGCAAATGCCACGTGTGCTAATAAAGCATGAATAAACAGATAAAGATAATGTGACACATTGCATGAGATTACAGCAACTCTATATGTTTAAACCTGTTAAGAATGTCAGAAAGAATCAAATCACTAACCAAATCCAAGCGTGGTTAACTGAAAGAAAATTAAATTGCAGTCAAATGCAAAACCGCAACAGGAATCAATGCAAGCATACTGTCTTCATCATGATGACCAGAATAGTGTTTGTAATGCATCAACTTTCTTTAAAAAAAAAAAAACAACGTGTGTGTGTATATATATATAAAAATTAATCTACTCCTGTGCACAAATTTTTTTTACATGACTATAATGCCAATCTTCATTTCTGATAAATATTATTGGCAGGCAATAATTAAGCATTTTTAATAGGCACGATTAATGCATATGTGAAGATTCTTAATTATAAATAATGATCTGGTAAATAATCTCTCCTTCATTAAAGCATAACTATGCTTCTCTAAGGCATAAAATAATTGAATTGTTCTCTCTACAGCATGATATTCACTTCTTATAAAACAATGTTTTTTTGTTTTTTTTTTAAAATGAGGAATGTGTTTCCAGGCAATACAAGCTACACCGCAATACACAAGTAATAAGAATTTTTATGATGTATTGAAATGAATTTTTTTTAACTAAAGAATTAAATATTTAGTTAAAAGTCATGGATGAGACGACTGTATGCGTCAATGACAACTACAAGAGGAAGTCAGCCCTTTGCAACACACTGAGGATTTGAATCAAAGAAAACAATTTAATACTAGGTTAGAACACAATGTCTTTTAGGCATGTTTGGAATAAGGTTAAAACTAAAAACTAAAATATTGTAAACAACATGATAAAAGGATTGTTAGCTGCGTCAATATTTTATTTTTACACTGTCTTAGTTTTTTTCAATTTTGTTTACACAAAACTTAAAATATATATATCAGTGTAAATTATTCTATTTCTGTCTTAGCAGCTAAGAAACATTTGGCCCATCAAGGTATTCATACTAAATTTCTGGTTCTGGGGCAATTTGTCAAATGCAAATATGTTACAAACCACATATGTTTGTTTAACCAATAGTTGAACAAACATTGAAACACCTTGAAGCCAAACCAGTTTGCCTCAAATACACGGCCAGGTTTCGAGAACTAAAAAAAGATCCTTTGCTGACTAAATGATTTCTTACAAAATATACTGTATATACACACATCACCAACCACAGAAAGACAAAATGGTCTTTTCAACCTTTCAGGCATGCAGGCTGCATTTATATCCATGCATACACAGGCTTCCGTGCTTCAGATGTTTTAAATACATCCCTGTCAAAGCTGTTAAAATAAGGAATACACCACAGTAAGGTGGTGGTGCGATAAGGCTTTTTGCAAAGCCGAATCACAGAACAGGTAATTTTTTCTATATCTGGCTGAAATTACCACTGATGGAAGTGGTAGTGCAGTGCTTGAAGACATAGGTTTGATTTCCAGGACCACCAAGCCACCACTGCCTCACCTGTCTTGACTCACATCCCATTCCTAATACATAAGGTTCATTATGATGTTGGTCAACCCTTTGCAGCTTTAACAGAAGGCTGTCCACAACATTTAGGAGTGCGTTGATGAGAGTTTACCAATCGGCTTGAAACGCATTTGTGAGATCACACACTGATGTTGACGTGGCCTAGTAGCTTTCGTTTCCAAACACTTCCTCATTCTTATAATACATTCTTATATGACAATTGAGCGATTTCAAAACTGGATTTGTCGAACAGGTGGATTCAGATCACAGTTCCATGTTGGAATTCACTCAGCTCCTGAGAGTGACCCATTTTTTCACAAACACACAGTCTGTAAGCCCAGGTGCATGATTTTATACACATATGGCCACGGAAGTGCCCTGATTCAGATTGTTTGGATGGGTGAGTGAATGCATTTGTTAATATAGTGTACAACATAACCAGAATCTTTCAATTAGTAGGCCATCACCTTAACCACTCCATATATATATATATATATATATATATAAAAATATTGTCCTGGATGCATTACGATTTAGATAAAGCTAATTAATTTTTAAAAAAATTAAAATTACACATTGCTGTTGCGGTTAACTATAAATTACTTGTAATGTAAATAATATGTAATATTAACAACACATACGCCAGAGGTGTGTATAACTTAACCTTACACAGTCGATACATAGCCATCACCTGCGATTCTTGGACATCCATCAACATAGATTATCATCATAACGATGACAGCTAAAATTGCACAGCTATAAAATGAGCCGAAAGCCACACAGGTGCATATAGTCTTAATTACTGACAGTGCAGCAAATATAGTGGTTGCAGCTCAAGTAGGCAGACAATTTACAAGACGATTTGTGCATTCATTAAATCTCACCTCTCAGCATGTGCCAACACTTCCTGCTGTGTCCAGGTTACTGGCCAGAACAAAAATGGCAGACTCAGATTATTCGACTCATGTGCCCTATGAAATGTTTCTTTAAATGTACCATTCTTTACCATATCCTGTTCTGCACATTGAGCAGATGTCCGTGTGTCACTGTGCAAATCCCTGCACTTTTTTGACCTTGCTAAGCCTACCTGGCGCTTCTTGCGTCTCAAGTGTCACTTAATCAAATATTAATAAAGCAGGCTACACATCTCTCCAGGGAGTACAATTACTATTAACCAAAGCCCATAGCGCTGATTCTCAGCCTACAAACTTCAGTTTAATGATTTTGCTTCAAAGATGGTTTAAGTCATCACCTCCTTCCTCCTCTCCTTTTGACTGATCCCATTAGGGTTCGCCACAGCAGATCACTCCTCCACACTACCCTGTCCTCCACATCTGCCTCTTTCACACCAACTACCTGCATATAATCCCTCACCACATCCATGAACCGCCTACTTAGTCTTTTACTTTTATTCCTGCCCGGCACCTCCATCCTCAGCATTCGTCTACCAATAAAGTATTAAAATAAAACTAAACAGTATGGAAGAAAGATTCACGCTACAACATTATAACTTCATTCATTCATTCATTTTCTTGCCCGCTTATTCCCGAATCCGGGGTCACAGGGGTCTGCTGCGCCTATCCTAGCACACATAGGGCGAGAGGAGGGGGTACACCCTGGATGGGTCACCAGTGTATCTCAGGGCAACACGTAGACAAACAACCATTCACACACACATTCACTCCTATGGACAATCCACCTAATCTGCATGTTTTATTGAGGAAACCGGAGCACCCGGAGGAAACCCACACAAGCGCAGGGAGAACATGCAAACTCAGCAAAGAAAGATTCCGGCCCGGGATTCGAACCCGGGACCTTCTTGTTGTGAGGAGACTGTGCTATCCACTATACCACCGCGCCGCCCACATTATAACTTGTGTTTTGAAAATAGTTTTAAACACCCCGATGCTGTTATACTTGCTCCAGCATTCCTGCTTCAATTAAGCATAACGATATACTGTCAGAGCTACATTTACATCTAATTATCACATCAATTATCAGATCTGGGTGGATCAGAAAAACATTAGTTAAAACCTGGCGGCATCATGTAGCAGAAAAAAACTAAGCATAATTGTATGCCAAATATGTGGATACTTATAGAAGTTTGTAGATCAATTATTTGCAGTTCTTGCTACCATTAAATACCCTCCCAAGCGTTTAAAAATGTATAGTAGGAGAACTTAGAAAATGCTAACTGTAGTGCTAGCTCTTTGTTTAAGATATGAGGACTGATCGTTCAATACATGTGATTCACTGGTAAGAAAACGTTATAGTAAAGTTACTATCAGTACTAAAAATAAGGCAACCATGACATCATCTTTCAGCCACTTTTGACTTTCAGATTTTTTCTAAAGTTTTCGATCTGTTTTGATCTAGTCTTTTAGTTCCGTAGTACATGAACACACTGATGGCATAGCCCATCTGGGTGAACAGAGGTTTTTCACAGATCTATGTAGTCAGGCAGGTAGGAAAATAAGCCTCATCATTTTGACTAGGAAAAGATTTTGGTCCTATACCTGTCAGGGAATAAACAAATACATTTATTTACATTTTTACAAATACGTTTAGACCTTAATGGTTATTATCAGCTGTGGGATGAGCCTTTAAATCATCAAAACAAGATTTGCATTTGTTTTTGCATTACCATTTCATTTTTAAAATGCTCCTAAGCGAGTTGAGCCGACACCAAGACCAGATTGTGGCATCTAGAAGTTCAAACCAGTTTACTAATTATTTCCTCATGACACTACACTATGTTTGGTATAATTATAGACATGATAATTAGAAAGTAGCACACCTCCAAAAGAAAAGTAGAATAAACAGATTCCAATGGGAGGGCATTAAAGATTGTTATACAGACTGTGGTATGTATGACACCTAATAAAAACAGTTGTGGTGCCTTAGTAATTAAATCCTCAACTGACAAAACAACAGTGTGTATGAGTTTAAATCCCAGCAGAGACTGACCATTACTGAGAGATCACATTTTGTTATTTAACTCATAGATCATATCTGTATTTTGTGAAAGGTCAACGTTTTAGGTCAATTTAGGCCAATAAAATGCAACCTAATTTAGATTAGTTAAAAATTAAAAATATATTGCACATTAAAAAAATAACCTGCAATGGACTGGCGACCCGTCCAGGGTGTACCCCCGCTTCTTGCCCTATGTGAGCTGAGATAAGCACCAGCAGAACTAGGGAAAAAGCGTGTAAGATAAATGAATTAAGTGACCAAGGTCACCAAAAGTTTTAAGAAAATAATGTAAAGAAAAGACCGCTTGTCTCATCAGCTATCTTTTATTAGATATGGTCAAAACTAAACAAAATATACATTTTAAACTTCTCGGTTATTTGTCCATTATAGATGACCCTGCTCTCTGACCTTCCAACATGGGATATGCGAAGTAAAACATTTCACTATATGTTGTATGGTGTGTTTATAGCAACATCTGTAAGCATCAGCCAGATGTTACTCTTACCATACGAGATATTACAGAACAATATTTTAGAGTAAGTTTTTTTTTAGTATTTACGGTAGTGTTTCCATACTCACCGAGAAGACAGCATTCTGGAGGCCGAACGGGATAGGGGTTAGTCTGGCCAATGCTACCACTTTGAGTCCGCTGCCTCCCTCAACTACCCTGATCACAGCACAGAGTTTCTCGTTGTTCCCCACGCGGCTCAGGACCCAGCCGGACAGCAGCCGTCTACACGCTATGTGCGCCACCAAGGTCCCGATCAGCACGCCTACCATCACCAGGCCCACTCCGGGTACGAAGCCGTACAGGTATCCCGCTGCCACATTAAGGAGCATGTATCCCCATCCACACGGGAACGACACCGTGATGAGACACACGATGAACAACATCGCGCCCATGAGGCCGTCCAGACTCTCCACCCATAGCAATGCGTCTTTCAGGTACCGGCGAACCAGCGTGACCGAGAAGAAGCAGGCGGCGGTAAGGAAACACGCCAGCAGCGCGCTCTTAACGCAACAGGTCGCGATGCAGCACGGATTCCTTAAGTCAGCCGAAGTGAAGGGCGCTACTGGATCTCCGCTACCCGCCACCTCCAGTTCAGACCTGCACCCGCCGCCTCGCTCCTCAAACGCGCTGCATATCAGCAAGTCCATTTTCTCGCAGTCCATCGAGTCCGAGGACCGCTGCAGCCACCGATTCAGCTGCATGTGTCCTCTCCCTGCAGCGTGTTTTACCGATTTCAGCACAAGTTGCAGCGCAGCCGTGGCCAAACTCCACATGATCGCCGTTAAAAAAAAAAACCCCAAAAAAATTAAAAAACCAACAACAAACACTCCTGCTGTGCAAAACGTTTCGGGAACCAAAGCGGGACCTGCTTCACAGCAGCAGTTTACGGCGATTAAACCTACGAACAACCGTCCACATCTTCTGACCTAGAGCCATTCCCACTTCAAGGACTATTTATTCCGCGTCCATTATGTTTACATGAAAAAAATACATAAACTGTAATGTTACATTATATAATTACACCCCTGCGTTTCATCCAAACGTCCAACTTTCAGCCAAAAACATTCATTGCGCTACAGCGCACGGATACAAAGTCCATCTGCTGCTGTGATTCGGTCTTCATCCAGGTCGGATAAATGCACTTTTACACTGGAATAAATAATCACACTCAGCTGTTTGATCACTCATTTCGATTACCAAGGACTGAACCTGTCCGACGCACTAAACGCGCATTCAAACGCTTCTAGTTGCTACCGCTAACGTACCACTGTTTATTTCCCAAAATGCCACGCAACACTACCACGTGGTAGAACGGTGCCGTGTCATCTTTCAATATCGCGAGAAAGTCCATCTCGCTCCACCCCACATCCTCCAACCACCCTCATCCTACACACACAGGTTACGTTCCTTGTAAGGACAGTTAATAATCCACATCATTGATTTCATATGTACAACTTAAATCAAACAGAATTATGCCCAGAAAACAAAAATAAACCTTTAATATTTGCAGATGGATTTCATTCATTCATTCATTCATTCATTCATTCATTCATTCATTCATTCATTCATTCATTTTCTTACTTCTTAATTCTGTGCCACCGGGTTCAGTTGGTTCCTATCCCAGCGCACATAGGGCAAGAGGCAGGGGTACACCCTGGAAAGTTTGCCAGTCCATCACAGGGCACACATAGACAAACAACCATTCACACACACATTCACTCCTACTGGCAATTTAGAATCACCAATCAACCTAATGTACATTTAGATGATAGGAGGAAACCGTAGTACCCGGAGCACACGCTTATTCTCTAATTCTTGCTCACAGGGTTCTGCTGAAGCATATAGTTCGAAAGGTAGCCCTGGACAGGTCAGCAGTCCATCGCAGGGCCAAGCAGAGACGAACAACCAGAGATACACATTGACTTCTATGAGCAATTTAGAGTCACCAATCAACCTAATGTATATGTTTTTGGACTGTGGGAAGAAACCGGAGTGTAACCATAGATTCAGGTGAGTTTTAAATAAGAATAGGCGTAGAGAGATACAGTGAACAGAATATACATTGCACATATTCAGTGCTTTGCTTAACCCTACAGCTAATCATAGCAGCCAATAGCTTTCCAAATGCCTTATCAAGGTCAAACTAGAAATTCTAGTTTATTGCGAAATATCCCCAAGGGGTAGAAACATTTTTGACCTTGTGAAGTCATTTGGCTGGTTTTTCGAAGGTCAAAAATCTTGAGCTGCTGCAAACATGCACTCACGTATGGCATGTGTCCATTGGTAGTCAGTGTCCATCAGCACAATGATGTAGATACTGTTTGGGTTAGTTAGGTTTCAACACAACAATTATATCAACAGATTTACGATAAAAAACTGTGTATTACACTAGTAACATAATGCATTCACCATGAAGCGTTGTGAACTCTAAGTAATGTGTAAACTGTTTCTTTCCATCATACACACTGTGGCCCAACTGGTTAAGGTGACGAGTTGTTAACTAAGAAGACCTGAGTTCAATCACCGCTTCCTCCAAGTAAAACCAGAAAGACTTTGAGTCAAGCCCCACCACCAAGGAAGACCTGGGTTCTAGTCAAAATCTTTTAATACAATAGTGTGGCATACACTATAAGCAATATTTAGTACATTCTTCTTTTTCACCACATAGTGGCGCCAATTTCTGTCATGTACGCTGCTCTTCGGACGCTACAATATTAGTAAATATCAAATATTTTATTAAAAATAAATAAAAAAGTGGCGTAAAGTGGTTAGCACAGTCGCTTCACAACAAGAAAGTCCCGGGTTCGATATCTTTCTGTGCGGAGTTTGCATGTTCTGCAATGCGCTTGCGTTAGTTTCCTCCGGGTACTCCTGTTTCCTCCCACATTCCAAAACATTATTAGGTTGATTGGTGAATCCAAAACATATAATTTGGGTTGATTGGTGATTATAAATTTCCCATAGGTGTGTGTGTGTGTGTGTGTGTGTGTGTGGTTGTTCGTCTATGTGTGCCTTGCATAGACAGGTGACCTGTCCAGGGTGTACCCATGCCTCTCGCCCTATGTGCGCGAAGATAGGCTCCAGCAAAATCCCCGTGACCCTGAATTAGGGAATAAGCAGGTGAGAAGATGAATGAATGAATAATAAATAAAAAAGTCATAATAACTTTCTGCTATTTTTTTTACTGCTTCTTAACCTTTCAGTCTATCAAATATTATTGATAAATATGTCTATGCTAGATACACACAGTTTCCTAATTATGCCCAATTACACCAGGTAAATAAGGGGGGGGGGTAAAAAGCAAGTAAAGGAATTGTATTATTACTCAGGTACCCAGAAGCTGGGATATGACGAGTGCGCAATTGCGCGAGGACGCTAAAAGCGTCACTTGGTCTAAGCGCGTCAGTAAGCATTCACAGCCAGTCGGTCTGTGCGCATCCTGGGGAAAGAGTGTGTGCAGACAAGAGCAGTGGTCATCGGGTTCTGTTACTTAAATACCAATCAATTAACATGGATTGTTCTGAAGAGCTGCAGTCACTTTCTGATGATACGAGCACTCCGGTGGAGTTAAAGAAAGGAATGTCGATATTTTTAGACGTAAGTACATCATATTTTAAAGGATAAAATAAAATTGATAGGGTTAGATAGGGCAAAGATGGTGCATTTTTAACATTTTGGAAATAAATATAATTGGTGGGTTATTTATTTTCTTGCATACTTGTTATTAAGTACTTTCTGTAAGGGTCATTTGAAGAAAACCTTACTAAATGAACATTCATTCATTCATTCATTCATTCATTCATTCATTCATTCATTCATTCATTCATTCAATTCATTCATTTATTTCAATTCAATGTAATTCAGTTTAGTTTAATTCAATTAAAACATTTAATTCATTAATTCATTCAATTCATCAATTGAAATGTTTAAAAAACATTTAAGAAATTATTAATTTGAATAAGTAGATGTACTTATTCATATTATCTGTATTCACAGCCCTGCTGTAACACTTCATGTAAAATTTTGCCTGACAGAATATTATTGCTAGACACTCTCTCACTTGCACTTAGTTGTTATTTGATCATGAATCTATCAAGGATAAATGAACTATACAGGATGTCTGTCTACTCATTTAATAAAGTACATCTTTTAATTCGACCATCATCCAAACACAAACTATGCAAATGAATTGGTAATACATTCAAATTCTTTAAACTCTTTAATACTTTAGCTTTATTGGATTATTTTTGGGAATCCATTTCTTTAATAATAAACATAAATTTTTTCATTGCAAACCAGATCACGGCAGTGAAGATGAGTCACTCGCCAGTGCACATAATACAAGTATTCTCCAAATCAAAGCACAATCTAGTGGAAAACATGAAAGTCATGTTAATTTAATATATTCCCTTGAAAATGGTATCTTATTCATTGTTGGTTAATAAATGTGCCAATAGTGTAGCAGTGGAAGATATTTTTCCTTCCTCTAGTGTAGAGGAAGCTAAATGTATCACATTCATGGCATGCTGACCGGGATATAAAATATTACTAGTGTGAGTACACTTGCTGTGAACTAAATCTTTGATTAATGGGGTCTTACTGAGATTTGGGACAACACTTTCTTCTCAATCTGAGACACTGAGACATCTCCCATGGTCTCACATGAACCTAATCACATCACATAATTTCGTATTAATTATAATAGCTTGTTTATTATTAAGTAATTATTAATATTTTATTAATATTATTTTCATTTAATAATTATCGTACCAAGTTTTCGTGTAATAGAGTTTACAGATTATCTGTCATTTATTGTTCTCTTACTTTGACATACATTTATTTTTCTCCAGATCCTGAGAAGAGCAGATAAAAATGGTGAGACAAAGTTATGTATCAGTGTATTAGTGGTTTAATAATTCTATCAGTCATCTAATAATGAGGGTATGTGGATTTACAGCCTACAATTAACACTGTCCCTTTGAATGCAGTTGGCTGGTTGTCATGGAAACACACTGGACTGTCCACACATTTAAAATCAGTCAATATTTCAGATGGAGCATTTGGCACTAAATAACTGTCATTGTGTTTCTCCAAACAATTTCAGCCATTAATAAAATATCGCTTTAAAGAAAACCAAAAAACAAAATGATGTTGATCTAATTTAATCAGGGAGATTTGAATATACAAGGCTACAAGGAAGTTTCAAAAACCTCCACCATTGTTTAATGTCAGGGTTTAATGTCAGAGAAAAACAATAGAAAATGGCTAAATATACTAAGTTAGTTTATTCATTAATTGATTCATCTTCTAACCCACTTATTCCCTAACTCTGGGTCCCAGGGTCTGCTGGATCTTATCCCAATGCACATATTGCAAAAGACTGGGGTACATCCTTGACTAGTCACCAGTCCATTGCAGGGCCACACATAGATGAACAACCACACACACTCACTCATATGGGCAACTTAGAATTAAAAATCCAGCTAATGTTAGTGTTTTTGGATCGCAAGAAAATTTTACAGAAATAGTGAACTTCAATGTAATGGCAAAACATAGTTGTGTCCATTTCCAGTTTTTTTCAGGTGTCGTGTCCTATTACATTAACCTTTAAATCTGACTGCATCCTGGCTGAATATAACATTGATTAGTAAGATATAAATATATATTTTAATAGTGACTGCTTTTTTAGATATTGCATCAATTTTCTAAACATGTTCCCATATAAAACAGCTAAACAAAAATAATAAATGTAAAAGTTATGTATACTTATCACTGTGCAGTGGGATAAGCTCCAGCAGGCCCCTGTGAATCCAAAGAAGCAGGTACGAAGATGAATGAATGAATATATCGTAATTATTTCCACATTCAAATGAGGCATGAAACCCATCTAAAAATATTACAATCCATGTCCTGCGTTCACCACCGTGGTGCCACATTGAAAGAAAAAAATTGGAATTGGTCCACAAGTTACATGCAGTGTGAATGTGGCTTATTGGAATGCTAGTGGCACCACTTACTGAGAAATGTTATTATAATGGCAGTCAGTAGTAGCAACACCTTCTGTTACCTCTTAAAACAGCCTATTAAAACTTGTGTAAACAAAGCTTAAGATAACTATGGCTTCCGAGTTTATCTATTCAGCTTACAGTTATCCTCCCCTTATCTGGCTTGATCAGCACAAAGCTACACACAAGCTACATTTAACCAAACGATGAAATACTAACAAAACAAAAGATTATTTGATTGCTCAAGTAGTGGTTACATATAGATGTGTGGCATTATTAAGTCGATCTGGGGCAAAATCTAAATATGCAGATGATTTGGTTTAGCCGCACACAACAGTAATAAACTAGTATAAATTACTGCTGGTGTAATGTTAAATATATAGATACACACACACACACACACACACACACACACACACACACACACACACACACACACACACACACACACACACACACCGACATCATAGACCTCAGACTGTTGTTGCGTTTCTAACAAGACATCTGTGTGTTTAGAATTCACATATGTAACCATGACTCAAATAATCATTACATTTTCTTTAAGTGCAAATATGTATTTAGTATATGTATTTGCAAATAGCCCTGTGGAGTAAGAACAGATGTGTTTACTGCTACAGATGATGGGAAGCTGTCTTTTGAAGAGTTTAAGGCTTATTTCTCAGATGGAGTTTTGACAGGAGATGAATTGAAGGAGCTGTTTCATAAGATTGACACTCATAATACAGAGTAAGTATTGTCAACTAACACTTGCTGTACATTAAGCACACAAACATCTTTTTATTTATAAAAAAAGCACCTAATAGAAATTTTTCTAATTTCTATAACATAAAATTGTTCATTCATTCATCTTCTTGCCCTATTCCCTAATTCAGGGTCACGGGGGTCTGCTGGCGCCTATTAAAGACAGCACATAGGGCGAGAAGCGGGGGTATACCTTGGAGGGGTTACCAGTCCATCTCAGGACAACACATAGACAAACAAACATTCACACACACATTCACTACTATGGACAATTTAGAATCACCAATTAACCTAATCTGCTTTGGTTTTTGGACTGTGGAAGGAAACCAGAGTACCCAGAGGAAACCCACACAAGCGTGGGAAGAACATGTGCGGAGGAACAAACTCCGCACAGAAAGATCCCCGGCCAGGGAATATAACTCGGGACCTTCTTTCTGTGAGAATTATATTTTTCCTACAAAAATGTGTGTACGTAAAATACATAAAAGTATTATATGTTATATGTTACAGTTAGTCATTTAGCAGACGCTCTTATCCAGAGCAACTTACATTTGGTCTCATTTATTTACAACTGAGCAATTGTGGGTAAAGGACCTTGCTCAAGGGCCCACAGTAGTTGCTTGGTGGAGGTGGGAATCAAACCCCGGTCTTTCTGTTACTAGTCCAACACCTTAACCACTAGGCTACCAAATGTGCTCCCTCTGTCAAAGTATTTCAACTTTAGTAGTTCTTACACCAAGAGTTATTTTGTAAATGAAAAGAATTGACAATTGATCACATATCAGGTTATTTAAAAAGGTGCTCTTAGCATTGTGGTTGTATGTTCTCTTCGTGCTTGCATGGATTTACACCAGGTACTCCGGTTTCCTCGACACAGTCCAAAAACATGTACGTTAGGTTAATAGGTGATTCTAAATTGCCAATAGAACTAAGTGTGTGGTAGAGTCTTGTGATAGACCAGTGACCTGCCCAGGGTATAGCCCTCTTGCCTTTCACCCTTCCTTGAAAGAGCTAGGATAGATCCAACAGACCCCTGTGAATAAGGTATCAGATGAATGAAGGAATTAATTAAAGAAAACTGGATATATTAGAGTCAAAACCATGCAATGTTTAAAAACCTTCAACAAAACATTAAAGTCAACTACGTTTTTCTCTCTCCTATCTCCAATAATGCATGTACGCACTGTATGTACATATGGTATGAATTTAAATCAAAGCAAGTGTAGCAGATTGATTGCGATATGAGTTTAATAAATCTTTTTATTTTCAAGTAGAAATGTTTTATAAAGAGTTAACTTCAGCAATATTTTCAGTGGTTCTTTGGGTTCCCATGATTTGTTGTAGGTCAATTAGTGAGACACCAAAGGAAAAGGTATAGCTTCACCTTTAAGCACATGTGCTCAGACGCATGGTGTATGCGAACGGGGAATGAGAGAGTAAACCTTCCGGTATTTGTGCATTAATTTTGCCCAATTACTCTGTTTAAGGAATAAACCCAGTGTTTTTATCTCATCACAGTGTTATCGTGTTTCTGTGGTGTCTGGGGATTACCATTTGATGTCTGATTTTCATTTTGTCTTAACAAGGCTGCTTTCAGCAAAAATGATTCAATTTGCTTTAAAATATGACCCCCCGTTTCTTCATCCTTCTCGTCTTCTTCTTGTCTCCTGGTGCTAACATTCTTTCAGCTGTAGTGCAGTTATGGGGAAACGGATACAGAACAGATCTGGTTTATTTGAGGCTGACATGTCAGCATTGTCCATTTCTCTTATCATGTTAATATAAATTGACCAAAGATATTTGTTAAACACACTTAGTCAGAGCGACCTACACTTATTTCTTTTACACCACTGTGCAATTGTAGGCTAAAGGTTTTGCCCAGGGGCCCATCAGTGATAACATGGTGATGCCAAAATTTCTATGCAGTAATTTCATATGATGTTTATACATTTATTTCAGCAATGTGGATACAGAGGAACTGTGTGGTAAGAAATGCTATATTTTAAAGCTGCCTATTAACTAGTATATTGTTACAAAAGAATAATAAGAAAACAGTATTTTTAAATAATTTATTTGCCTTTGTAACTGTGTAGAATACTTCTCTCAGCATCTTGGAGAATACGAAAATGTTCTTGGTGCCTTAGAAGATTTGAACATCTCAATACTAAAGGCTATGGATAAAACAAAAAAAGTAAGTGATTATTCAGAATTTCCTCTTTTGATTTGTTAAATGGTGAGCAGCACAGTGGCTTAGTGGTTAGCATTGTTGCCTAACAGCAAGAAAGCCCTGGTTTGTTTCCTGGGCCTTTCTGTGTGGTGTTTGCATGTTCTCCATGAGGAATCGCTTTGACAACTCCGGTTTCCAACTGGATTGTTTGGTGATTCTAAATTGCCCATGGGCGTGTCAGCGTGTGTGTATCTGTAATCAACTGGTAACGTCCAGGGTGTACCCCTCCTGCATTTTGCACTTCAAAGAGCTGGGATATGCTCCAGCAGACCCCTGTGACCCCAAATCAAGGAATAAGTGGGTATAGAAGATGAATGAATGAAATGACTTATTGAATGTTTATGAGTTACAAGAAATTTAAAACTCAAGTTGTTAATAAAGGTTTTACTCTATAGTATGGCTTTAGTTTGTATACATTAATCAAGTATATATGCTATAACAAAATAAAAAGTTCCTTTGGCTGCTCCTGTTATGGGGTTACCACAGCAGATCGCCGTGATCCGCACATTTGACTTGTCAGAGTTTTACACTGAATGGCCTTTCTAATGCAACTCTCCCATTTGCTTAAAATTTCTCTTATAATATTCCTCAAGGCTGCATGATAAAAGTGGGTTTAGCTTTTACAGCCACACTCAGCTATAAAGTCTATATTTTAATCTTCATTAATTTCAATTATGACTGTGTTAAAATAATAGATTTACTGAACACTGCCTCTGGCCCTGTAGTAACTACAATGCATGAGTTTCAGGTAGTGAGTCCGATCTTGCAATGTCTTTCAATGCCTGACTCAAGGCTGCAATGTATAGTTTATTTATGGATTAAACTGTTATTTAATGCTGCATTGTTTATACATGAACAGTAAAGGTTAATCGGCAAAGGTCAGTAGAGGAGTGTGTGTGTGTCCACTTCTCCTTCACCCTAACCTCCACTCTCCTACACTTCTCCTACACCCTAACCTCCACTCTCCTACACTTCTCC
>JAOTRA010000009.1:7113961-7125284 GCA_026260255.1 Pseudolaguvia tuberculata | reverse complement strand
GACAGGGTAGTGTGGAGAAGAGTGATCCGCTGTGGCGACCCCTAACGGGAGCAGCCAAAAGGAGAAGAAGAAGAAGAATTTTATTTTTTATTGATCTTTCTTTGGGAAAATAGGTAAATGTGTCTAGTTTCAGTTTGACTGAATGTTTTTTAAAGCTCGTTGACTTTCATAGTGTGTTATTTGTAAGGTGCAGTAGGGTTGAACTGCTGCAGTTCAATCACTCCTGTGAGCACATTCACACACTCTCTAATCAGTTCCTTTCCTGTCTGTCTCTCTATGTCTGTCATGGATGGATCTTTCTCAGGGCACAAACAAGGGATGTTAATAGATTCTCTGGCTATTTTTGGTACAAGATCTGCTAGAAAATAGCGTTAACGGATGACCTGTACTCTCCAATTATTTTGATTAGAATTTAACTCAATTTTGTTTATTAGTATAAGATTTATTAAAGCAGCTATAAAGAAAAATATAAATGCCGGCCCTTAACATTATATTGTAGAAATTACATATTTTATAAAACAGTTTTATTTAATAGTGACATATAATTACAAATAGGCTAAAATATTCCAAATGGGAAGGTAGTAACTTGGGCATTAAGGGGTTAGGCTGCTAATTGGAAAATTGTGGGTTTAATTCCTACAACATTTTCATTTACAGCCTTTGACAGGCACATTTACCCAGATGACATTTAACGCTTACATTTAGGTCTAATCACTAATCAACAATATACCCACTACACTTCCACTTCTCCGGTACCTCTGGGCAAGGCCCTTAACCCCACAGTTGGATAAAGAATGAGATAAATGTAAGGTTTGGGAAATGTAATTTTTGAAAGCCAGCTTCAGCACACCTGAGACCACAAAACACTTCCACTTAATGTTACAAATTCTGCTAAAAAGCCCGTCAAATGTGTTTGTTTATAATTAACAGTTTTCTATGCTTGTAAAATAGCTTCAGTAAGCACACACTGCAAATTAGACCGTGTGCTGCGTACTAACGATCAGGTTTGTTAAAATGGTTGCTAGCTTGTGCAAATAGAAAAAAGCTCTGCTGATTTTCTATTCTGTCTGAAGTGTTGAGTATGGATCTCTGAGCAGTGGCTAAACGCTGCAGGATAAAACACGGCAGGTGGGGGTGCAGGACAGAGACAGTTTTAGTATAGTATTTTGTATACAACTTAGGGCTTTCATCTGACACGAACACACACCCACAGGCCTTTAAGGGGTTAATAGCATGCAAATCTTTTATCTCTTGTTTATGTATTTCAACCAGTATCCTTTTTTACACATAATAATAAAAAGCAAATATAGAACTATGCAAAAAGACTCAGAGCATAGACTGTCTACTCTCTACACCATGAGTTTTGGACCTGAATTTATATTTATGTTAAAAATTTATTAAAGCAAATCTGACACAAATGAGATCGGAAATATGACATTTTTGCAATTTAGTAAAATTAGTCATTTTTGTAATTTAGCCAAGGTGGTAGTAGTTCAATTCTCAGCACTACCCAATTAGCACTGCTGGCCATAGCCCTTAACCACTAATTCCCTCCCTCAGCTGTTCCCGTTAGGGGTTGCCACAATGGATCACTGTTTTTACAGTGGATGCCCTTCCTAACACAACCCTTCCATTTATTCGGGCTTGGGACCGGCACTAAGGATGTACTGGCTTGTGCAACCTTAATTGACTGGATTTTAATGGGCAATTTTTCAGGGTGTGTGCTAAATGTTATAAATGTATATTATTACGTCACAGCTCTATGTGGCATTTGTACTTTTTGTACATAAATTTAATGGTATGTATCACACAGTATATCCCACAGAATGTACAGGTCTCTGAAACGTCCGTAGATCAGCATAGACTACTCCTGTTGACGATTATGGTCCTGAAATAAGGTCTGCTGAATCATGTGATATCTGCTCCCCTTTGGACCTTCATTGTATGCTCAAGCATAATGAGGACATAGCTGATTGTAATTCTGACACCTGCTCTCTTCCGTTTGTTTATGAAAAAATGGTGGGCTAAAACACTAAGTTAATAAGAAATACACCCAAAATAGAAGATGTCTGGTTGTCACTAGAATGTGGTAGTAGTTTATGTACTAAAATATTACTTTTATCTATTAAAATTGATCATGATGAAAAGTAAAGTTCTCATTAGATTAAATTCTGTTACTAATATTGTAATATTCGTCAAAAAAACCCATAATCTTATACCTTAACAATTTTACATACACATCTTGGCTAATCTCTTAATTGAACCAAGGTCTTCCTGGTCTTCCGATCATCAACTCAGCGCCTTAATCATTTGAGCCACCACTGCCTCTCAACCCTTTAAACTGAACTTCTTTAAATTGAACTGGAACACTGACTAAACCCCAGAACTAGATGAACAAATCTTCAACGCAATCTTTAAAGATATATTTTTAGGATCAGAAAGGACCCACTACACCTGCGTAAGAAGTGTAAAGGTAAATTGCATCTGGAATCAAATATTCTGTATATATGGGGGTGATAATTGAGTTTTCCAATATTTTTGTCCATTTAGCACATATGTAAATAAACCCAAATCTTTATAATATCTTTATTTTATTTATGTTACTCAACAGACGACCGATTCTGCTTGATTTGATAAAGCTATGTGTCTATGACCTTTCAACATTATGTTTGTGTGTTTTTGCTGTCTCATTTGTAGGCAGACACCCGTGAAGCCTGAAGTGCTGTCGATTCCATGGTCAGGAAGGCGATCCAATCGAAGACTCCAACGGAATAACAGCTTGTCTCCAAACAACCCACTTCTTAGCCTCGTCAATTCAGGTGTATTTATTCTTAGCTTCAGAGCAGCAAATTTGTCTGCACTGCTTGGAGTGAAAGAGAATTTATATGGCAAATCTTTATTCATCTGCTGGAGCATTGGCCCTTATTTTACAACATGACTGACATGTTTGTGAATAGATGTTTTTTCCCTTGGAAAAAGGGCGGTTTAAGACAAAGTGTCTTACCATAAAGCGGAATAAAATCCAGCCTATAGTGTGTATGACATGTTTATTACTAGTGCATAAATAGAAAACTGATTTACTATTATGCTTGAAAACTGTCACATACGTCTGGTTTGATGATGCAACAGTTGTATGATTCAGTCAGGAAAGGAAAGAAGTATAATAAAAAGAAAACGGATGATGAAAGAGCTATAGGTTTATTTGATGAATTGTTTTTTTCTGTTTAGGTGTGTATGAGGAGGACAGTCAGTGGATGATCCAGATAAACAGACTGCAGAAGCTGATTGATCGACTCGAGAAGAAGGTAACATCAGCTTCAGACACACACATCAGCTAATCCGGCTGCAGCTCATCTCATATAATAGTCTGCATAATTACACCAGCTGATGATTCGCACAATAAACAATGCAATTAACGCCTGTGAATAATAGCTTTTTCTTTCTTTCTTTCTTTCTTTCTTTCTTTCTTTCTTTCTTTCTTTCTTTCTTTCTTTCTTTCTTTCTTTCTTTCAATAAGAATATATATTTCTCATTGTCTCTGTGTTAATTCCCCCATTTCATGTTCCTCACACCTTTTTGCCTCATTCTCATTTTCTCCTTTTTCCTTTTTGCTTTATTTTCATTTATTTATTGGCTGATCTTTTTTTCACCCTTTTTCTTAAGCTGTTTACCCTTTTCCATTTCTCCTTCTTACTCCTTGCACTTTGTTTGACTTTTTTCTGTTTCCTTTCCTTTCCTTTTCTTTCCTTTCTCATAACAGTTCTGTTTTTTTGCCTAGGAGCTTCGTCTGGAGCCGGTAGAGGAGGAAGTCTCTGAAGGCTCTACCAAATCGGTACCATATTCTAGCTTCAATCTGTCTCCTTTAGTAATCACAACCATTATTACACCATCACTATTCTGTTGTCTAGGAAACCACACCGGTCTCAGTTTTTTCAGCTCTGTTCCTATGCCACTTTCATTTGTCAGTTCAATTGTTAAAAAAATGTTCTGTACCTGTTTTATTATAGCAGAATAGAAATAGAGGAGAGACTAGACTCTCTCTCTATGTGTATATAACAGAGAGAGAGAGAGAGAGAGAATGAGCAATAAAAATAGTCCTGAGCAGCACTTGGCCCCCCCGTGAAGCTCTATGCATGCATCAGAATGTGTGAAAATGTGATCAAGGTGTTTATCTATAAGCATCTGAGTGAATATGCTTTTGCTGTGACACATACAAACAGAATTAATTTTACGAACATGCAAAGCTGTACAGGAAAAATTCTGAATTTTTGAAGCATTGTAAAATATAAAGAATATAAACTATATTGGCACATGTTTGTGGACACCTCAACTTTTGCTAGAATATTTAGAATATTTGAAAGCACATAGTTGTCTAAAATGTCTTTGAATGTTGCTTCACATTATTCCGTCACTGGTACTTCCAAGAGTTCCACATAGTTATGATTGGAGTAGAAAAACTTTAAGAGTGTTGAGAAAGCACCTGACTTAAACACAACTGAACACCTTTAGTTTGAACTGGACTCCAGACCTCCTTAGTTGACGTTAGTGACTAATCTTGTACTTGCGCCACTAAGCTGCCAATGTTGGGCATGTTACTAATAATTAGTTATAGTTACTTCTCACAAATAGTAGCTGAGTTATATCATTATTAAAGTAACTTTTTCCCAAAGAAAGTTCAAATATGTGAAAGGACGTAGTTTCCCCAATAGAGTAAAGGAACGAAATGGACGCTAAAATTAATAAATCATGATAAAACATTTACACTTCTTCTTCCCCTTTCGGCTGCTCCCGTTAGGGGTCGCCACAGCGGATCGCTCTTCTCCACAATACCCTGTTCTCTACATCCTGCCTCTTTCACCCCTGCATGTCTTCCCTCACCACATCCATAAACCTCCTCCATGGGCTTCCTCTTTTCCTCCTGCCCGGCACTTCCATACTCAGCATTCTCCAACCAATATACTGCATGTCCCTCCTCTGCACATGTCCAAACCATCTCAACCTAGTCTCCGCCACCTTGTCTTTAAAACATCCTACATGCACCCACATTGTACACTAATCTAAACTAGTTCATGATTTTATGATATATTTTATTTCAGATGCCTTATTAGCAGATGTATCATGGACATTTACTGTACCTGACTAATTATAATCAGTTATGTCGTTGCCTTTCACTCCGAACATTCACACAAACGCGCACACAGATCATCAGTTATTGTAACTTTCGGGACAGACAAACATGCAAAGATCTACACTGCAAATTTCCAGCCAGTCACGTCTGCAGTTGAACCGAGTGCGGTTGCTGGGCAACGCCGCAATGAAGCTAATCAGTGGAATGCAAGGCACCTGGACTGCACGCCTATCAAAGAACAAAAAACTGAACAACTGGTGTGCAGCCATTTATGTAGCACCAGGTATAGACTGTAGCTCTGGTAATAGGGAAAATAAAATAAAGATATAATAAAAAAAAGGAAAGATAAAAAATTTAAGAAAAGGTTTAGAAAAACAGAAAATGAATTCAAGAAAATAAAGAGAAGAAGAAAGATTTAGAAGAAAACAAATTTAAGAAACAAAAGATATAGAAAAAATAGAAGAAAATGGAAAAATGAAATGCCTCAGTTTGTTATTGAGTTGTGTTTAAACATTAAGTTGTCTTGATTGAAACATTAAGATGCTATAGATTTGTCAGCACGCATTCTGCAAACAAAAGCTTTCCACCAAGTACAAGTTCCTGACAAAAGACTTGTCACTTGTGTACAAATTGACATGAAATGTCGCTGAAATATATTTCTAATCAATAATTATTTATTTATTTATTTTAACAAGAAATTGTCAAAAAGTATTATTTTTGGTGGCGGAGAAAGCATGGTCTGGAGTTACATCCGGTATGGGGGTGTGCAAGAGGGTGGAGGTGGCAGAGTTGAAGATGCTGAGATTTTCATTGGGTGTGACGAGGATGGGCAGGATTAGAAATTAGTTTATTAGAGGGACAGCGGGTAGGAGGAAAAGAGGAAGACCAAAGAGGAGGTTTATGGATGTGGTTAGGGAAGATATGCAGGTAGTTGGGGTGAAAGAGGCAGATGTAGCGGACAGGGTAGTGTCGAGAAGAGTGATTCGCTGTGGAGTCCCCTAACTGGAGCAGCCGAAAGGAGAAGAAGAAGAAGAAAAAGAAGGAGAAGAATGCAATAAGGACCTCATATGGGTTCTGCATAGCTCAAAGGTCAAAGTTCAAAAGTGTGCTAGTGCCCTTTTTAAAGATTTGGTGATATATAGCACAATGATAGAATTACTTTTACTCTAAACTATGATTATTAATTTAGAAACACTGTATTTCTATTATTATTAGTTTAAAAACACATGCCGTGGAAGGCAACATCAATAGTCTAAAATACCAAGAAATCTTAGCTACCTCATATTCCCAACCATACAAGAGACCAAATTCGGCTCCATTGCATACTTTCATCTCCTCATCAAAGTTCCTCAAGGCGAAGAAGATCAAGATTGGCCAGCCCAGTCATCAGACACGTATATCATTGAGCATATGTGGGGTAGGATGAAAGAGGAAGCATGAAAGACGAAATCAAAGAAGATTGATGAACTCTGGAAAACATGCAAGACTGCTTTCCTTGCTATTCCTGATGACTTCATCAATAAATTGTATGAATCCTTGCCAAAACTAATGGATGCAGTCATTCAAACTCATGAAAGTCATACAAGATATTAAAATTTAATCTCATTGCACCACTGCTTAATTTGCTGACATATTTTTGTATTTGCAGTAAATTTGTTCAATTTCTGTATAAACAACTAAACTTTTGTCTTGTCAGAATTTGGTCTTGATTAAATGATAAATCTTTTTTCAGTGAAACTAATTTATTTCAGTGCATTTAAGCTCGTTTGGGAGGGTTTTAGCTTTTCACATGTGCTATTTCTAACAGCAATTAAGTACTTAAAAGTCAGCTTAATAGCAGATGTTTCTACAAAATAGATAAAGCGACAAGACTTTTGTCAGAGACTGTACACTTTCCCTGCCCATCCTCCATATTCCATTACTTAGCTGCACATAGACTCAAAACTGTGATACAGGGATCCCATGTCTTCCCACTCCAGTCCCATGTCTCCAAAGACCAGGGAAACACCATAAAATACACATAAAAAAACAATAAGAACATGATACACTGACAAGGGAACACATGACAAGGAGCACATAAGTAACCATGATCACATGACAAGGACAACCAAGAAAAACTCAAAACATAACATGAGTATTAAACCACAAGACCAATATACAAGAACATTGAACATAAACCAATTATAATGGTGAGATAATGTACTCAAATATCATCTCCAACCATACATGTATATAAGATTAAGTACAAGTATAGTATACTATGCATATGCCATTATATGGGAAGTGAGTTCCTGTTGGATTCAATTATTTACTTATTTATGCATTAGCAGATCCCATGGCAGATGTGTTCCCAATTCTACTAAAAATATTGCTTCATTACAAGTTATAGGTAAATAGTGAGTTATATCTAGAAGTGCCAAACCATGACAGCATAATGGCACCTTACATAATGAGTCAACCTTCGCTATTCAATTTTTGGCTCTAAATGTTCAGTATATTGTGTGTACTGGGTAGGACTGTGGCTTTTTCTGTCTTTTTAATTGCCTATTAGCAGCTCCCAGGTGGCTTACAAATGCTGTGCAGAGAAATGTTTTTACAATGTAAGACTGAAAGCGAAGAACAATTCTTGGTTCTGTTTAGTACCATTTTTGTTAAGCAATGCAATAATGCACCTCATATGGGGATAGCTCAAAAGTCAAAGTTCAAAAGGTTGCTAGTGCCCTTTTTAAAGAGTTGGTGATATATAGCACAATGATAGAATTACTTTTACTCTAAACTATGATTATTAGTTTAGAAATACATGGCGTCTGCTCCGATTTTTGTTATAGTTTCTATTTATGTAAGTTAGTCGACTCAGTGAGTCACTGACCAGATTAATATTGGTGCGTCAGATCATATAACAAAGCGTATCAACATTAAAAAAAAAAAAAAAAAAAACGGTTTAAAAAGAGCGGCATAGAATAATAGCATTTGTCAATACCAAATGTCACATGCCAGGTGTCTGAGAATGACATATGAGAATGAGAATGAGGATATAGGTCTTTGACCTATATCATAAACCTATATTTCACATATCAAAGACCTCAATCTTTGTCCTTAAGATTACTAGCTGTTTTACATTTTAAGAAGTAAAACCAAAGGGTAATGTCATTAAGTCTATTCATCAATGGCTGAGACTCATTGTTTGTGTTATTGACACAAACTTTAGACTTACTTTTGACTTACTTTAGACTTACTCAAACTGTAGACTTACTTTTGTTTCCATAGTATCACATAACAGCAGATGAGAATTTTTTTTAACATCTAAGAATGGTATATGAGTCACTCCTCTCACTCTTCGTTGACAGAAGCTGTCACTACACTGCAAGTGTGTTTTCTTCCTCTATTAGTGCTATTAGAATTTTATCAATTTTGGATTTCAAAGCTCAAATTGGGTATTTGGAAATTCTTGAAAATATGGAATACACCTTTTTTCTACAGTCTAATTTTCAGAGATTCTTACCCAGAGTGACTCACATAATTCTCTGTTATTATTATATCTCATTTAACTGAGCAATTTGGGATTAGGGCCTTGTTCAAGTGCCCAACAGTGGTGGTTTGGTGGTACTGGGAATCAAACCCAGGTTTTCAAGTTTGTAGTCCAACGCTTTAACTACTGTGCTACCATTTCCATTTATTCCCTGATATGACTTAATTAATCCTAGATGTGTTAATATGAAACTAAAATAAAACAAAATGTAAGTTTTACTTCTTGCGTTTTTTAAATGTTTTGTTGTGTTGAGATACACAACAAAAAGCATGAAGATTCATAGCATGAAGATTTTTGTATACAGTTGTTTGTTCTTTTCTTAGCACATTCTGATAGTGCAGAGGCAGCTGTCTGTGATGGAGGACGAGCTGGAGGAGTTTCGCATGGCTCTACGTCAGTATGTCGATTGTGCTGGGGTTCAGACAGGCAGCCTCCAGTATGTATTTACCTTCATCTCCACCCTATGCCATGACAGGATGGTTACCACATACTCTATATTTATCCATTCTGTATATTCGTAACGCACAGGATATTTTCATGTTATTTTGATCTATATATTTTTATTTTATTTATTTATTTCTTTATTTTATTTTTTAACATGTTTCAAATGTAAATATAATTTTCTTTGAGTTGCAAAAAATATTGAAGTATACATTTTTGACATGGCCTAGCATCAGTAATGCGAAAACGTCTTGTTGACAAGATGAAATCTTACAGTGATTTGAATTTTACACATTTGTAGAATTTCCATTAACAGAAAAGGTAGTGCCTGTTAGCATGGAGATTAAAAGAAAACTTGCAAAGCCACACTTTCAGATTACCAGCAGAGGGTGTATGTTTGACACAACGTTACTTTGTTCCTCTTGTGTTCTAGCTATCCCCAGCCCTACCAACTCCTGAGCACCTAGTTCAGGTGTGTTCAGTCAATCAGAGGGTAGAAAATACCAAACAAGGTCATCCTAACTTCACCCTCATCAGATTGACTGAACACAGTTTCTAAGCAACTCTAGCAGATTACTGATTATTTTGTAATCATGTAATACCATTACATGTAAATTCTTACTCCTCAACACTGACAATGCCAATATGGCAGATTTGTTAAAGGTTGGGAAGCAGTGGGAGTCGTATGCGATTCCAGAGTACAGATGGAGCTGGCATGCAATTATAGACAGTTTATTTAGAAAGTATTTGGACTGTAAATTTGAGTACTATACAGTGATTACATCAATGATGTGGTCTGTTTTATTTTGTCAGCATTGCGGTTCAGCGGATCTCTAAGGAGTGTCGCTTTATAGTTTATGAGTTCTGGGAGCACACCAGTTTGTGGAAGAAGTAAGTCCTAGTTATTACACAAGTTATCACTAGTATTGTGTAATTAGTAACTTTTCGTACAGTATCTTTAATTATATTGTTATTATATTGCTAATATTATAATGCTATTTGTTTATTTTCCCCTTAATAATTATTCTACTTTTTTCTATCTTTTTTTTATTTTTATGAGAGCAATTATAACAATTCCCCCCGGAATTATTAGTTTTTAAAATGTTGAATAAAAGATCAGATCTTTAAAAGATCAGTGTTTGTCTGTTTGATCATTTGAATATTTATTTTATTTGTGGCTTTCTTTTATAGTCATCTGCAAACAAACTACTGCAAAACCTTTCAGAGGGCCAACGTGGATTTCTTGGAGACGCCCGAGATTACAACCACAATGCTGGTACCAGGTACGGCGAGTAGACTTGTCACTGTGTCCTAGAAAATTAATGGTATTTATAAAAGTTTATAGTTTGTTTTTGTTTTCTTCTCCAGCATCGTGGTGGGTCCTGAACAACAATTAGAGCTGCAATAACTAATAATGACAGAGTTTGTCGTTGCTATGTCTCGTGTTACACTTCTTGTGAAGTTGTGGTGAAACATCATCAGATATCCATGATTCCTCATTATTAACTCTTTAAAATATGTACATTTCTACATGTTTTAGATTTCTAAGACGTTTGCCTAGATACCAGGCTTGATACTCTATCCATGTGGAATAAGTTTTAAACTGCTGTAATTTCAGGAATTATTTTTAGGGTGAAAATAAGGAAAAGGATAAAGGAAAGCTATGAAATTGATACGTCTGAGTTGCTTCTGCATTATGGCTGGATGTCTGTCAGTGGTATAGAATCGGTGCTATTCTATAGATGTCATTGAAAGATGTAATGTAAGTAGTACAGTCAACCTTGTTATTTTAATTTTAACAGGCCCGGGAAATAAAACACCTATATAGCAACTCTGCTAGAAAGAATAAAACTTTAAAAATTTATTAGATCAGATCACATCTTTTTTTTTACAAAACTATTTAAACCTTTAATTTTGCACGTCTTGCAGTACAGCTATAATAAGTCTTCAATGTGATATGCTTCAAAGAAAAGTTTAACAAATGCGCAATTCTGATTGGGTAATTCACAATTCTGATTGGATAATGCACAATTCTGATTGGGTAATGCACAATTCTGATTGGGTAATGCACAATTCTGATTGGGTAATGCATAATTCCGAATAGCCAAACTTACAAGCTCTCTCATTACAATGCCAATAATATGTGATCAGGGCGGCGCGGTGGCGGAGTGGATAGCACAGGCGCCTCACAACAAGAAGGTCCCAGGTTCGAATCCCGGCCGGGA
>JAOTRA010000009.1:7068707-7081889 GCA_026260255.1 Pseudolaguvia tuberculata | reverse complement strand
ACTACAACGAGAAAAACAGGACTATGAAAATCTGGTAACTGAGAAAGAAAGAAAAGTGCTGGATGAGGAAATATCTCAGGTGAACGAGGAAAAACAACAAGTAGAAAAAGAAAAGGAAGAAATACAAAAGAATTGGCAACAAATTTATGCTTTTAAAGATCAAGTTCAACATGAAATGGCCGGGCAACACATAAGTCGAGTAGAAGAGTCTCTTCAAATAAAAATTCCATTGGATTCCTTAAAATATGAAAAAGTCAAAGGGTATCAGATGAATGCTCTTTTTCTAGAAAATATAAGAGAAATTGAAAACCTAAAATCGCTGATTGATAAAGAAAGGGAAGAATTTGACTTCATGATTTGTGAAGCAGACCAACAAATACAGCACATGGAAAATGTTTTAGAAAACTATAAGGAGGACAACTATAGGGCTGCAGCCATGATTAATCAATTTCAAGCTAAAAGGATAATCATTGAACCCCTTCTTGAAGAAGCTAGAAGATTGATACATAGCTTGAAACTAATAAATAAATATTTGGTGGCACAAGTCCAAGAACTTCAATACAAAACGATGGAAAAGTTCAGCACTGATAATATAGCTGTTCAATTATCACAGGAAAAATATAAATTTTTAAGTATTACTGAGGAGACAAAGGGGCATGAGAGAAAGATACAAACAATGGAACCCGAGTTACAACAAAAGAAGTGGGAAAAACAAGAAAGCCTACAGTTGATTCAAGAGGAAAAGGAAGTGCTGGAAAGAAGCAAATCAGATATTGTGACACTTTTACAAGTTACTGAAAAACAAAGGGAAGAATACACTAAGAAAATATTGCTGACTGATGTAGAAGTTCAAACAGAATCTGTGCAAAATCAAATAAGCAAAATTACAATGAAAAAAAATGAAATAGAAAACAAACAGAAAAAAATGGATGAAGAGTGGAAAGAACTACAAGTCATGGGAAACAAGATTATTACTGAAGAAAGCCAGAATCAAAGTGTGAAAATGAGATCTGATTTTATTCAAAAGAATGATGACCACCAAACATACTCAAAGAAAGCAAAAAGCAAATGCATCCAGTGTGAAAAGCATATAGAAATGACAGAGCCTACTAATGAACACAAAAAGTCTGACAAAAACATTAGGGAAATAAGTGAAGCAATAGCAAATGTGAAAAATGAACTGCAGAAAAGATTACAAAAAATACAAGAAAGGGAAATAAAAAAAGTTGGAATACAGAAAGAGAAAATCGAGCAGGAACTAAGGACAGCTGTGGTACATAATGGAGAAGAGACTGAGAAGCAGAAAGTCATGAAAAAGGAAAAACAGATTATTCTCTTGAAGGAATGTTTGCTTTTAGATATTAATCAATTAAAAAGCAAAATAAAAGATACCAACACCAAATATTTACAAAGAATGGAGCAACTCATCAGAAAAACATATGCAACAAAGGATAGAATCTGGCACGTGACAGACAAAGCAGTACAAACGGAAACCAATGAGAGTCAAGAGGGGAAGATGAGTAAAGAGGACATGAGGTCTAATCAACAGTTGAAGAGAATTCAGACAGAACATCCAATGGATTATGTGAGCACATCTTCCTATTTGCTGATTGATGATAGGAAAGTTGCTTCGAAGCAAACACAAACTACAGATTTTTTCCAAAGAAAGGGACTACTGCAATGGATCAGACGATGCTGCTGCTACTGTTGCACAGCTGAAACTACGCAAGAATACTGACACATTTTAGACTCTTAAGCTTCCAAACTTCCAGACCAAATGCATTAAATAACATTAACACTGTTATTTAACATTAACACAAAAATTTAACTAACATAATATTGCAGTTATTATTATTTTAAAATAGTGACATTGAACAATGAAGTATACAAATATTTTACTGAAGGTGAGACAATATTGTTGTAAATATTATATCTTTATTAACAATTACACGTATAATTGTTTTTAATTGTTTTTTAATTTTTATTTATACATAAATCAATTTACTTGTGTGTGTTATCTATAGCTTGCAACTCTATAGCTTTCGCTCTTTGCCTCTGTTTTGGTTGACTGTGATGAACATCCTTAGCTGTCTGACGCAGCAGTTAAATTACTGCTTATATTTAGAATTGTGTGTCTTTGTAAAAATAGGAAAACTCAATAATTTGCATATTATATCACAGTGCACTATGTTTATATGGGTTAGAAACCTTTTAGATACAATACACCACTATTGCCATTGTACATGGCTAGTACCACTAATCTAATAAATATAGTTTGAATGTTTTTTACTTGCTATTTGTGGTTTGTTGTACATACAATTATTGAGAGCTAAACAAAAAATTTATTATAATTTAAACTGCAGAATTGAAAAAGCAGCAAAAGTACTAACAGTAACTAAAATATTTTTCATATTTAAATTTACCCCGCAACCCTGAATTAGGGAATAAGTGGGTAAGAAGATGAATGAATGAATGAATGAATGAATGAATGAATGAATGAAGGACTATTTTAATTCAATATTGTCATTCTTTTGCAGCTGTATTTTCTTTGTTTATACAACAATTGGTGCCTGAATTTAATATGAACACAAGATGGCAGCAAAGAATATTGTTTGTAGTCTATCAGTAACGTAACAAATGAAAACATTTCAAATTATCCCAAAGCAAATCCCCCTAAAAGGCCTTATGGAATTCTAACGTATATATCCAAGTGATGTCTAGTATCCTAGTGTTCCCCCATCAAATATAGCTACTGATAGAATCAATTCTTTTTAAACATAGATTTGAAAGTGAAAAAAATATACGTAGTGGTCAACTAACCACATTAGACATACAGAAATAGAACAAAAGCTCTGTAGAAATGTGTCAAGTTTTTAAGTTATGAGTAAACCTTTAAATTGAGCTATTGATTACTTTCTGCATGTGCAGCTGTCATTAAATATTAAATTGCCTTTCATCGTAAACAGTTTACATGTATTTGTAATTGCAAACAACCCTGGAACCTTTAGAAGTCATAAATATTGATATCCACGCTGGACTGGGCCAGTTTAATTATCTATAGTGATTAGCAAAATGGAGACCAGACACATTAGAGGACAACAAACCTTTCTGTTGTATTCCTTTATTGCCTCATAGCAAGCAATTTCAGTAATGACAAAAAATTATGGTAGAGTTATATTAACAGTTAAAATTAGCACCATTAAAAGTGAAATAGTGGTGGTCCTGGTAGCGCCCTAGGCTATGAATTGAGTGTCAGTCAGGGTTTAATGATTGACTCAGCTGTGTGGAAGAGTCTCATTAGTAAATCCTACACCCCAGAGCCTTGTCTATTGTGTCCAGGTTCCCTCTGGCCATAATTCCTACATTATCCACTGTCCTTTAGGAAGGGGTTTACTATGTGTCTTCTAGGCAAGTTTATATTAGCTGATGATTTGACATAGATGTGTGAGAAGGACAGAATTTAATATTGTACACAATTGACGCTAACTCTAGGGAACATGTCACCATGTGTAATGTGTACAAAAAAGTATATAACGGTTAAAATAATAATAATGAAAGATTACATTTGGGGGTATGCACATGTGGGTGTATGTGCCCTAAATTCATTTTCTTTACCTGCTTATTTCTTAAATTGGGGTTATGGGGGTCTGCTGGGGCCTATCCCAGCTCTCTGAAGGGCGCAAGGGAGGAGGGGTACTCCCTAGACAGGTATCCACTCCATCACACACACTCACTATGGACAATTTAGTATCACCAATCAACCAAATGTAAGTAAACCCACATAAGGATGGGAGGAACATACTAACTCAATACAGTAAGGCCCCTGCCCGTAAATCATACTGAAGCTTTGTACAATGAAATCGGTTTCTAATTAGACAAACAGTGTCTAAATTGTTATAGCTCACTATTATTAAATAGACACTTTTAAAAAATACATGTTTTGATCTCTCAGCTTTAAAAAATGGTGCCATATTTCTTGCTAGTACCAATGATGTGATCTGACTCTTCATCACATGAAAGCAAAGGTCATTCTATTACTGCCAGCTGTCACAGACTATCCCCTCATGTGACATGTGAAGAAAAAACAGTAATAGCACACAGGCCAACTAGCAGCTGGTTGTTCTCATGCTTAAATGGATTTTTCTAGTTGTTCTTGTTTATAATGTATATTATATTATATATATAATTTTAATCTTAGGAAGAACTCAGCTGTTTGATTAAGTGCAGGACATGGCGTTCACTAATGCAGTAATTTATCACATGGCTACATGGTTTTAGCACCACTGAGTGCTTTCATTACCCAGTCCTGCTATAGCATGTGACTAATAACCGATACCTGTACACTCAATAGTGATTTTTTACTATTTGTTTCTTGATGAGAAACACAAAATCTTAGTTGATATCAATAACATAGTTTGAAACAGTACTATTGAACAGGACATTAAACATTGTTAAACAAGTTTGGCCGTTATTAGGAAAAACATTTTGACATTCATACATTTTTTTTGTATTTTTCTTTCTGTAGCAGAAAAGAGAAAAACGTTATGTACGTCTACGTCTTTTTATGTTGGCAAATGTATTTATTATGAGTCTTTTACTTGACATTGCAGCTATAAAGTTTTATATCAGCTCGGGAAATAATTTCTGCTAATCTCCTGGTCTCCTGGTCATATGGGATTTTCCATGTCTTGATTTGGGAGTAATAATGGGTTACAATTATACTTGCATTTGTCTTCAGAACTTATCAAGTGGCATGTTTTAATTAACAGGAAGACTTGCTATTATTAGTTTCAACTGTAGTCAGTTGTTCCAATGAGGTAATCTAGTAGATTTTTGGTACTTTCTCCTACAAAGTATTATTGACGTTTTTAGCACCATCGAGAAAGGCTAACCTTATTGTAGTGTCAGTGTTAGCAGTCCAACTCCTTAATCCCAACTCTACCACTTCTGCTGCAACCCTTCAAGACAATATGTGACTATATGTAGAATATCAAATGTGAATGGATTCTTTTCCCTCATAAAATACTGTTTATTATATTACAAAATATTGTAATCTAACTGTTTAAGATGATTCAGATTTTTTCTTACCAAGTAAATCTTTTTGACCAACCTATGTTTGCTTTTAGGGTTCCCAGATCCCAGATATTAGCAGATATATTATTAGATATGTCCCTGATACTCTTAGTTGTTCATTCGTTTGTTCATTCGTTCGTTCGTTCATTTGATCGTCCGTTCATTCATTCATTCGTTCATTCATTCATTCATTCATTCATTCATCTTCTTATCCATTTAGTCCCTAATTCGGATCATAGGGGTCAACTGGAGTCTATCCCAAAGGACATAGGGCAAGAGGCAGAGATACACCCTGGATAGGTCGCCAGTCCACCGCAGAGCCACACATAGACGAACTACTCAAACACATTCACTCCTATGGGCAATTTTAACTCACCAATCAACCTAATGACCCAGACCCGGGAATCAAACCTGGGTGTAATGATTCACCAGACACACGAACAGTGGAATCCATGATGCAGACATCAAATAGGAATTTATTGGGAAAAAGGATAAGAGGGCAGAAATATCCAAAAAAACCGAGATCCAAAGAGAGTAGTCAAAAATCTAGCAAAAAGGTCAAGTTCCAAAATTTAATCCAATCCAAGGTTCACAGAATGCTTAGTAAGGCCTAGGGCAACAATACTTTGCAATGTCCTCTGCTAAACCACCTGCTTAAATAAGTGGGCCACGCCCTAATGGCAGTAACAGGAAACAGTCTGCTAAAACTCGGGTGAGGGCGCCCTCTGCAGGCGGTCCTCCGGAATTCCAGTTCTTACAGTATCCCCTCCCCTAGGAGCGCCTCCTGGCGATTGTCTAGGGTGACCCCTGGGATGGGGACCGGGATGCTCAGGGTGTCGAGCGTGAAAGTCCTGCAGCAACGAGGGGTCCAGAATGTCCGATGCCTGCACGCAAACTGCACATGAGAGAACATAAGTTTTCACCTTCTCCAACATGTGAGGCCACCAATACTGTGCCGCTAGCAGCTCATGAGTCCTCTTCACACCGGGGTGACCAGTGCTAATAGAAGTATGAGCCCATGTCATCAGTCGATTTCTAAACTCTGGACATACAAAGGTCTTACCAGGCGGGGTGATGCGTGGGGAAGATTGGCGTTCTCCAGCTACTTCCTCTGCCAATTCCCACAGGACCGGGGCCACTACCACACTTGGGTTGAGGATAGTCTTAGAACCCTCCTCCAGATCCACCGGATCATGCCTGCGCGAGAGGGCATCTGCTTTCCCATTCTTCGACCCCGGCCTGTAAGTGACAACAAAATCAAATCGTGCAAAGAACAAAGCCCAACGGGCTTGACGAGCATTCAAGCGATGAACCCCCTTCAAGTATTCCAAGTTCTTGTGGTCAGTAAGCACTGTGAAAGGCTGAGCGATACCCTCTAGCCATTGCCTCCATTCTAACAGCGTCTCCTTAATTGCCAGCAACTCCTTATTTCCAACGTTGTAGTTGGCCTCTGCGGGTGTTAGCTTTCTAGAGAAGTATGCGCAAGAGAAGTATGTGCAAGTATTTAGGGGGAACCCCATGTCAGTGCGACAACACTGCCCCGATTCCCTGATTGCTGGCGTCCACCTCCACCACAAAAGGGAGACTAGGGTCAGGGTGCTGGAACATGGGGGCAGACGTAAACTTTCGCTTAAGCATGTCAAACGCCTTGGAGGCAGCCTCTGTCCACCTTAATTTTGCTGGTTTACCTTTGAGCAGGGAGGTCAAAGGAACTGCAGTGAGACTAAAGTTCCTGATGAACCATCTGTAGAAGTTAGCGAACCCCAGGAAACGCTGTAGTTCCTTAATAGTGCGAGGAGCAGGCCAATCCCTTACAGCCTTTACCCGACCTGGCTCCATTGAGATACCAGAGGTGTTAATAATGTATCCTAGGAACTTTACCTCAGACGTATGGAACTCATATTTCTCAGCCTTTACAAAGAGTTTGTTTTCTAACAGGCGTTGGAGAACCGCTCTCACATGCTCTTGATGCTGCTCCTGGTTCTGGGAATAAATCAAGATATCGTCAATGTACACAATGACACACACATTAAGAAACTCTCTCAGTACATTGTTTATAAATGCTTGAAACACTGCTGGAGCATTGCAAAGACCATAAGGCACGACCAGGTACTCATAGTGCCCCTTAGGGGTGACAAAGGCGGTCTTCCATTCGTCACCCTCTCGAATACGAACAAGGATGTAGGCGCTGTGTAAGTCTAATTTGGTGAACACTTGGGCATCCTTTAGATCTTCCAGAGCAGACGGTACTAAGGGCAGTGGATAGTGGTTCATAATGGTTACCTTGTTAAGTCCTCTGTAGTCGATGCAGGGGCGCAGGCTGCCATCTTTCTTTACTATAAAGAAGAAACCAGCTCCCGCGAGAGATGTGGATGTTCTTATGTGACCTGCTGCTAGAGCCTCCTCAATATATTGGTCTAGGGTCTCCATCTCTGGTCTGGAGAGAGGATAAACTCGCCCCTTGGGCGGCGTGGTGTTCTCAAACTAATTTATGTGACAATCAATGTCTCGGTGGGGCGGCAATTCAGCTGCCTTTTCCTTGCTGAACACCCCAGCTAGGTCCAGGTAACATGCAGGAACATTGCTAGGGAGAGTAGACAAAGTAAAACAGGGGACCGGGCTCACCTTCGGGCCTCTGGGCAGGCAGCGCTGCATGCAAGCTGGCGACCATCGGACAATCTGTCCTCGCTTCCATGAGATAACGGGGTAGTGTTTTACTAGCCAAGGGTAGCCCAGAATAAGGGGGGTTCTAGGTGCATGTGCGAGGTAGAACACTATTTTCTCTTTGTGGAGGTTATTGATAGTAATTTGGAGTGGCTTAGTTTACTCAAATATAGATGACCCAATAGTATGCCCATCAATAGCTGATATGAAAAGTGGGGGGTTACAAGGCTCAGTAGGCAGGCGTAATTATTTGGCCAGTCGGGCATCCACCAAATTCAGGGCTGAACCTGAGTCCACCAGAGCAGAAAGAGTATTTGTTAAGGTTTCACCTTGCAAACGAATTTGTACAGTAAATGTGGCATTCATGGCTACAGTAGAGATAGGAGGACTTACTTGTGGTTGCTTCTTGCGCGATAGTACGGGGCATTGAGCGCATAAGTGTCCTGGTTGCTTAGTTTTTCGGCACGGTCGAGGTTGTACGCACCGATCTGCATAGGCTCACCCTCCCCTTGGCTGGAAGACTAAAGAGGTTCATAAGGGGCTGGAGAAAACAGTCTAGGAGTGGGGTGGTTGCGCAAGAGATTATGCATGCGTATAGCTCTATTAATGAACTCAGTATATGTATCGCTCTCTCCGCGACACACCAACTCGGCTTGCAAATCGGCATGAAGCCCCTCCTTGAATAGAACTTTTAGCGCGACGTCATTCATGCTGCTTTGAGCCCCTAATGTGCGAAAGGTTATGGCATAATCTGCTGCTAATTGCGACCCTTGTCTTAAACGCATGAGGCAGATTGACACGTCTAAGCCTCCAGCGGGGGGTTCAAAAACTTCACGTAACTGAGAAAAAAAATACTCACTAGAGGTACAAAGACGCTCCTCAGATTCCCAAACCGCCGTCGCTCACTCCAGCGCACGGTCAGCCAACAAGGAAATGAGAAAAGTGCATTTTTTGCCCTCAGTGGAGATTTATGATCATGCGGCATTGGTGGATAATGCCGCTGCAGTAGTTAGGATCGCCGCTAAACTTACTAAGGAGTGACGTTACCGGAGAGTTGGAAGATACCACCTGAGGGGGTGGATTTTGCGCCGTAGCGTTCATGGTGAGAGTGGGCACCTGTTTCTGTAAAGTCCGAATGAGCTGAGCTTGAGTGTTCAGAGCAGAGAGCAAATCATCCAAAGTGCGAATCTCCGCAGGATTCGTAGTGGGCTAAGTATTCTGTATTGATTCACCAGACACACGAAGAGTAGAATCCATGTTGCAGAGATCAAAAAGGAGTTTATTGGGAAAAGAGATAGGAAGGCAGACAAATCCAAAAAACGAGTTCCAAAAAGAGTAGTCAAAAATCTAGCAAAAAGGTCAAGTTCCAAAATTAATCCAATCCAAAGTTCACAGAATGCTTAGTAAGGCCTAGGGCAACAATACTTTGCAATGTCCTCTGATAAACGACCTGCTTAAATAGGTGGGCCACACCCTAATGGCAGTAACAGGAAACAGTCTGCTAAAACTTGGGCGGAGGCGCCCTCTGCAGGCTGTCCTCTGGAATTCCAGTCCTTACAATTTTTATAGTTAAGCAAAAACAGTAAAAAAAAAATGTCATTATTACATAATTATAAACATAATCTAGAAGCACAGACATTTTGTGTGGGCCAAGGCTCATTTGAAATGGAATGTCGCAAAGTGGAATACTGTTCTGTACTCAGAAAATCAAAATTTAATCATAATTAGATGTAGATGTCAGGTTTGTAGACATTAGTCAGTTCAGACTGAAATATTTTGATATGGTTTAAATATTTCCAAAACCCGGGACCGTCGTGCTGTGAGGTAACATTGTAAGGATACGAACGGGGCCCCGGCCCTCATATGACAGCAGGCTGTCGAAGCCCCGCCCTCACACTGTGCTAGCTGTCATTTCTGCATGGACATGTTTGGCGTCGTCGTGCGATGACGTATTATTTAAGGTCACGCGACAGCAAGCGCAGGTGTAGGTAATTGTTTATGTGTGGCGTTCCTTCGGTTGATTACGTTTTTGGACTACCTGGACTTTGTGAAAGCTTTTTGAACTTTGATTATTATTTTGTGTATACATTCTCGTGTTTATTTCTTGCGTCTACGTGTTTATTTGTCTACGTCTTGTTCCCGTGTTTTGTTTGTTTTCGATACGTGTTTCACTGTATATAATTCTGCACCCTCACTTTATTAAAATCTCATCCTTCACTGCATCAAGGATCCAGCGCTTTTCTCTGTGCTTACGGCGCCGTTACAGAATTACCCACCGTTTAAGGATCCAGCGGGAAGGAATACAGTACTGGACACTTTCATTAGGCCGTTTAGCATAGACTTTCTGTCGGCGCGTCTAGCATCGCTAGCGTTAGCATTCGATGCTGCTGAGGCTAACCTGCTAGTCGTTGCTATCCGGATACACACTCTGGCCGTCCTATCGCTAGCCGGGGGAATAATCTCCTAGCACGAGTGCTAGCGACCACGGGTAAGCGCCAGAGGCCCCCGAATAAATTCAACGGCAAGCCTGAGTGTTGTCTGCCATTTGTTGCTCAGTGTCGCCGTTATTTTTCGCACGCTCGGCTGTTCCCCTCAGAAAGAACCAAATGTGAGTTTTTTCTCCTGTTACTGTGCGACGAGGCATTACTGGCATTAGCGACGGTATGGGAGTTATACGGGCAGCAGGAGATGGATATTAAGCACTGGTTTTACTGGGTTTCTGAGACCTTTTCTGGGCCTACGGAGCTCTCTGTGTGTGCATCGGAGCCCTCTGTGTGTGCAACGTCAGCGTCTGCATCTGAGCTCTCGACAGCGTCTGCATCTGAGCCCGCGACAGCGTCTGCATCAGAGCCCGCGACAGCGTCCGCGCCTGAGCCGTCAGTGTCCGCGCCTGAGTCTTTGTTCGCCTTTGTTGAGTCTTCGTCCTCCTTCGTTGAGTCTTCTTCCTCCTTTGTTGGGTCTTCATCCTCCTTCGTTGAGTCTTCGTCCTCCTTCGTTGAGTCTTCGTCCTCCTTCATGGTGTCGTCGTCATCCCTAGATCTATTGACTGTGTCTTTTGGTTCTCCTGTTGTGTCTCTCTCTGACCCTCCAGGGTCCCTCACCGTCCCTCCAGAATCCCCTGCAGTCTCCTTTGTCCCCTCTGTCCCCTTCGGTTCCCTCAATGTCCCCCTCTGTCCCTTCAGGGTCCCCCTCTGTCCCTTCAGGGTCCCGCTCTGTCCCTTCATGACCCCCCTCTGTCCCTTCAGCGCCCCTCTGGGATCCTTTAGCCCCTACTGTTTTCCCGAGGCCCCTTCGGCATTTGCTGATTTCCCTGAGGCCCCTACGGCCTTTGCTGATTTTCCCGAGGCCCCTTCGGCCTTTGCTGATTTCCCTGAGGCCCCTTCGGCCTTTGCTATTTACCCTGAGGCCCCTTCGGCCTGTGCTGATTTCCCTGAGGCCCCTTTGACCTTTGCTGATTTTCCCGAGGCCCCTACGGCCTTTGCTAAGTTTCCCGAGGCCCCTTCGGTCATTACTGAGCTTTCTAGGGCCTCTTCTGCCATTACTGAGCTTCCTCTGGCCTCTTCGGCCATTACTGAGCTTACTAGGGCCTCTTCGGCCATTACTGAACTTTCTCTGGCCTCTTCGGCCATTACTGAACTTTCTCTGGCCTCTTCGGCCATTGCTGAACTTTCTCTGGCCTCTTCGGCCATTACTGAGCTTTCTCTGGCCTCTTTGGCCATTACTGAGCTTTCTCGGGTCTCTTCGGCCATTACTGAGCTTTCTCGGGTCTCTTCGGCCATTACTGAGCTTTCTGGGGCCTTTTCAGCCATTACTGAGCTTTCTCGGGCCCCTTCGGCCATTACTGAGCTTTCTCTGGCCCCTTCGGCCTTTACTGAGTTCTCTCGGGCCCCTTCGGCCTACACTGAGTTTCCTCGGGTCCCTCGGGCCCCTCTGAGTTTCTACGGGCCCCTTCGGCTCCCTCTGAGTTTCCACGGGCCCCTTCGGCTCCCTCTGAGTTTCCGCTGGCCCCTTCGGCTCCCTCTGAGTTTCCGCGGGCCCCTTCGGCTCCCTCTGAGTTTCCTCGGGCCCCCTCGGGTCCCTCTGAGTTTCCACGGGCCCACTCGGGTCCTTCTGATATCCCTTGGTCCCTACCTGTGTTGCCCGGGGGCGAGACGGAAGAGCCACGAATTAGTCTCACGGTGGGTTGGAAGCCTCGTCCCGACCACACGGCCTTATATTTTTGGATAGTGCAGGACCCTGGACCCCATTGTTGTTTCTTTTCTGGACGCCAGAAGGCGTCCTTTAGAGGAGGGGTTCTGTAAGGATACGAACAGGGCCCCGCCCCTCATATGACAGCAGGCTGACAAAGCCCCGCCCCCACACTGCGCTAGCTGTCATTTCTGCATGGACATGTTTGGCGTCGTCGTCCTGGCAACTACGTTGTCAGGGTGATGACGTATTATTTAAGGTCACGCGACAGCAAGCGCAGGTGTGGGTAATATTTTATGTGCGGCGTTCCTTCGGTTGATTACGTTTTTGGACTACCTGGACTTTGTGAAAGCTTTTTGAACTTTATTATTTTGTGTATATATTCTCGTGTTTATTTCTTGCGTCTACGTGTTTATTCGTCTGCGTCTTGTTCCCGTGTTTTGTTTGTTTTCGATACGTGTTTCACTGTATATAATTCTGCACCCTCACTTTATTAAAATCTCATCCTTCACTGCATCATGGATCCAGCGCTTTTCTCTGTGCTTACAGCGTCGTTATCATAATCATATATCATAAATATATGTACAATAAAATATCTTTGACAAGGGCGGTGCGGTGGTGTAGTGGATAGCACAGTCGCTTCACAACAAGGTCGGGGATCTTTCTGTGTGGAGTGCATGTTCTCTCCGCGCTTGGGTACTCCGATTTCCTCCCACAGTCCAAAAACATGCAGATTAGGTCGATTGGAGATTCTAAATTTTCTGTAAGAGTAAATGTGTGTGTGAATGATTGTTTGTTTATGTGCTGCCCTGAGATGGACTGGCAACCCGTTCAGGGTGTACCCCCGACTCTTGCCCTATGCTGGGATAGGTCCAGCAGACCCGTGTGACCCCGAATTAGGGAATAAGCGGGTAAGAAAATGAATGAATGAATGAATGAATGTCTCTGACATGTGATAGATGTAAAGTGACACAAAGATCCCTAATATAAACCAGTTTCCAAACAGACTTTTTAGATGTTTTGTTTTTCCCAAAAGTTGCCCCTCTCTCGCCTGACTGTCTGAGTTGTTTTGCGTTATACAATTAGATGTCTATGACCCCACCCTTTCTCGATTTCCTCAAGCCTGTTTAATTTAAAACCTTTCCTCAGTTATTCTTGTGAGTATATTCTACAACATGTGATCCCCTGCCACCACTTTACAATCCCCAATATCTTTCAGGTTACCTCTCCTGCACAAAATATAGTCCACCTGTGTGC
>JAOTRA010000009.1:7040529-7059893 GCA_026260255.1 Pseudolaguvia tuberculata | reverse complement strand
TCTCTCCCTCTCTCTCTCTCTCTCTCTCTCTCTCTCTCTCTCTCTCTCTCTCTCTCTCTCTCTCTCCCTCTCTCTCTTTCTATGTGTGTACACTGCAATTCTATCTTCTTTTCACAATGAAAGATTGTGAAATCTTTCAAACCAATCACTTGGTAGTTGTTAGTAGAAACTGTTGATGAACAGTTGCACTTGTCTTATTTTACCTTTGCACATTGAAAAAGTATCTCAATGCTAGACTTGTTTTTAGGAATATACACATACTTTTTAATGTGATATGAGACTTGATAAGGTCTGACTTTACAACATACCATACGGTTGCTGAAAATTTACGATTTATGATCTAATCAGAAAAGGACATGTTGTCTTAAAAGTCACGTTCCTTCCTCATGTCATGTGATGTGATGTCACGTCATATCAATGTGTTTCCTCTTCATTCAAGCTAAATATAAATCTACATCTGAATTTCTATTTTGTTTCAATGCCTATTGTGTCCTTGTTGTCGCAGCTATATGTGTATAAATAGTTCTGCTGTTTGGCTTGGAAGGGCTGAATTCTTTCTACCATTTCTTTATTATCTATATAGAAAATAAAATTTGGCAAATTTTTTAAACCCAAATAATTTTTTGTCATATGGTTTACTTATTTCCAAAGTAAACACTGTAATTAGCTGGATTAAATAGACATTTAGTGTCACACTTTTAAGTTTAGTTCCTGTTAAGGTTTCCTCCTTATTTCATTTCAGGTAGTTTTTCCTTGCCATAGTTGCCACAGGCTATCTGTGTAAAGATTCTTTGGAGAGTGTTTACTGTTAAAAGTAGTATACAAATAAAAATTTTAATTTAAATTGTAGGAGGTGGAGCAGTGGCATAATAGCACAGTCGCAGCAGAGGGCATTTCTGTGTGGAGTTTGCATGTTCTCCAATGAAATATGATCCTATTAGCTGTCCTACAACACTACTGTAGGAGCTGGTCTGTTTTAGGTACTGATTACATAATTCATGCTAAAACAATTTTACCCTACTTTTAAAATTAGTGTCATTGTTAATAGGGTAACTTTTAATGTCTTAGTTTAGTTAATTGTAAATATTCTTCATATGTATTACATAAAATAAATTGTTGTAAAGGTTGTGGAAATCTCTGCCCACAATTGGACCCTGGGCCCCCTATGATGCCAGCCCTGGTAGTATGTGATTTGAATTGAATTCTGCATTTCGATATTCTTTACTTATATCTGTAAATTGGCTTCCTTGTAGGAAGTGGGTAAAATGCTGATTGAAGTGTGTTAATCCTTCAGACTACCAAAAGGACCCCTTCTGTAGCCTCAAGCATGGCATTTATCCCTTGTCTGCTCAGTTGTATAATGCAGTTTTAAGATGACTTTTACATTTTAAATCAGTTTGTCTTCAAAATATTCAGAAAACTTTATTAATTAGTATAAAAAAAAATAGATGATTAGAAGAGAAATAAAAAATCACGGTAAGTGGAGGCGGCGCAGTGGCGTAGTGCTTAGCATGGGCGCCTCACTAAAAGAAGGTCTGGAGTTCAATTCCTGGACGGAGGAATTGACGGATCTTTCTGTACGGAGTTTGCATGTTCTCCCCACACGTGCGTGGCTTTTCTCTGAGTACTCCGGTTTCCTCCTACAGTCCAAAAACATGTCTATTAGGTTGATTAGTAAGTCTAATCCCTGTGACACCGAATTAGGGAATAATTGTAATTAGAAGATGAATGGATGAATGAATGAATGAATGATAAGTGGATCCGATCATTATGAGAGTTTTGATCTAAAGCCTGTCATAAAATCATGTTTTAAACCTAAAAGGAAAGCCTCTGAAAGCTTCAGAAACATAAAAGTGTATATGCCTTATCCATCCCTACAGTTTAATGAAGCTAGAAAAAAAATGCCTGCAAGGAATGCGCAGTGAGTTAGGACGGAAAAGCGCTTTTTGATGTTGTACGACATCCCAAATGAGGCGTGTAATGCTCTTCCACAAAAGGATGATAACCGTCTGCTTAGTACAGATAAATGGAAATCTGCGATTTAGTTCCTGAGAAGTATTATATTCCCCTTCAATACAATATTGTTTACTTTGTTCCGTAAAACACCTTGTGGAGGATTATAAATCTTTTACTTCTTTACTTATTTTTACAATATGTTTCATTGGCCACATGGAGACAAGACAATTTGGACAACCACAAAGAAATCAGGAAAAATCTTTTGAAGTATTCATTTTGTGGAGAACATCTACAGGGGGTTCAAGAAAATACATCCTCAGATCTCTATCATTACCCTCAAGCTGTTTGATCTCTGTAGCTGAAAGTCAGTCCAGCAGGGATCACTTTGTATGCTGACTTCTTCTTTTGACTTGTAGTCTTGTGAAAGGAAAGCTAACCTGTTTTATTGCTGTCTTGCCATTTTCAGGTGGTCCTTTGATATGACTATGAGACTAGAAATTGCAGTGATAGGTAGAGAGTATATCTAGCTATCACCAGCCAAAAGACTTTTACTAGGATGAGCATAGAGCTTTTTTTTCTTTGATATGTCCATTTTTAGGATTGAAGTAAAAGCATCTGAATGGAATTTCTAAACACCTGGAAATGTACAGGATTCAGCTTGCCTTTGTCATGTTCGCAGTGGTTGGTCTTGAACATGGTCTGGTTGGCTGATTTAAAAATATATATTTTTAACCTAAAGCCAGGCCTCAAGAGTTTTCTATTGCGCATACAGTATGATAAATGCAAAACGATAATTTGTGTAGCCCTGATGAAAAGAAAAACAAAACTGTTACCACTGGCACAAAAACACGGTAGGCATACAAGAGCTAAACCTTCATTTGTAATAATGATTATGTGGCAAGCAACCTTGAGAATGATATCATTGGAAATGGATGTCCTCAATGTTGTGGTCAGCTGGATGCTAAAGAGAAAAAAAAACATTTTAAAGATGCTTGCTTTCTGGGTTTCTGTAATAAAGCTGTATGAATCAACAATTGTGGATGCAGTGTTGTCCTTGTTCCTGAAGTAACTATTGATCTGTGGATTCAGCTGCAGGTTAATTCTGTTCATTGCTTCTTCCGTTGACATTTTTATTTCCTTTCCTCACCTTTATCGAGTAGGATCATAAAGCAAGCGTTCAAAGACCCTCTGTCCTCGTTGGCCCATGATAAATCAATTGTAATCCTAAACACTTTATAGACTAGGTACGTTTGTACTTTCAATAAGTTTCAAGAAGTCAGTTTTTTTAAGAAAATGCTTTGAAACCAGCACTTTGGAAAACAACATCATTAAAAAGAATCAGTAATTTTGAAATGGTATCAATAAAAATAAATTTTAGTATATTGCATTGAATTTGTAAAAGCTGATCAAACCGAATCTAGAGGTACCTATCAGGGTCTTAGAAAAGAAAGAGTAATGGAACAAAATGGAGACAATGACAAAAAAAGTTTTCACACTGACCCATTTTCCTGAAGCGAGTTTTTCCTCTGTTCTTTTTTGTGTCCTATCCTCATCAGCAACGGCAATCATTTACTGTCCATCATTCCTAATACACTAAAATCCCTTCTGAGTACTTTAGATCATTCATGGGAATAGGGGAATATTGATCTAGGAAATGATTGTTCTTTTTCATGCGTTTTTTTAAACAGAAATGTTTAATAGATTTACATTTTTGTTCAATCGGAAAAGACTTATTCATTTGAATTAAATGAATTAAAAATACATATTTACAGTGTCATTTATACATTTACAGTGTCCTGTGATTTATTAACAAGCAGTAAAATTATGCTATATTATTACATAATGTTAAATTATCAAATGCCATAGCATGTCATACTGTATATGCAGAATAAATAATTTTTAAATGACACTTGTAAGGTTTTGAAATCCATGGTTTAAATAAAATTAACCAAATCAAAAAAGTCAGGAATGTGCCCATCATTTCAGAAAATCTTGTTTTTTTTTGACAGGGCCCTGGGGCAGGTGTATGGGAAATGACTGTGGTCCAGGTGGAAGTCAAAGCAGAGCAGTGTGGTGTGCCCACTCAGAAGGCTGGACTACTCTTCACACCAACTGTCCACAGAGTGAGCGACCTGATAACCAACAGACTTGTTTCCGCGTCTGCGACTGGCACAAGGAGCTGTATGACTGGCAGCTGGGGCCATGGAACCAGTGTGTCCCTGTCTCTTTGCGTAACCCTGCAGTAACACGGCCAGTGGTGTGCACACGAGGCGAGGAAGGCATTCAGACCCGCGAGGTGGCCTGTGTACAGAAGAGTAACAGTGCACCTGCAGATGATACCATCTGTGAATACTTTGAGCCCAAACCAAGGTTGGAGCAGGCCTGTCTCATTCCATGCCCACAGGATTGCATTGTTTCTGAGTTTTCTCCATGGAGTTCATGCTCTAAAACATGTGGTATAGGCTTGCAGAACCGGGTACGATCTGTCCTGGCTCCACCTCTTTTTGGGGGCTCGGCTTGTCCCAATCTTACAGAGTTTGAAACCTGTCATGAAGAAGAATGTGAGGATGAGGAGAGCATGTACAGTCTTAGGGTAGGATCCTGGGGAGACTGTATAATACCGCCTACACGCCAGGCCAGGCAAGTAGAGGTAATCCAAACTGAAGAAACTGACAAACCTAAAAGACCCGATCGACCTAAGCGACCAGAGCGGCCAGACAGACCCAAACGTAAGGATCGGCCAAATCGACCAGATCGACCCAAACTTAAAGACCAAGTAGATCGGCAGGAAAGACCAAATCGTGCGGACAGAGCAAAACGTCCAGACAGACCAAATCGCAAGGAGAAACAAAATCGTCCTGACAGGCCAAATCAGCAAGACAGGAATCAAGCAAGGCAGGAACGACAAGCTAAAAGAAGAAAGAACAAGGAGTTGAAAAGAGCTAAAGGGGAACGGGTAAGAGAGAGAGTACGGGTGAAGGACCCAGAGACTCGAGAACTTATAAAGAAGAAGAGGACAAGAAACAGGCAGAACCGACAGGGTGGAAAGTTCTGGAACCTGCAAGTGGGCTACCAAACCAGAGACGTGACATGCATGCACAAGAATGGCACCACATCTGAAACAAGGTTAGTTTTTACCTTAGATATAATTTATGTCAAACTAGAGTTTATAGGATGGTTATTAATAATTATGTTTAGATTACTATGATGTTCCAACAAATCCCATATACCAGCTAGCTTTTAATATTGTTTCTACCCGTCTGTTATTTTTTATTCTGGTCAAAATTCTTTTTAAAACTCTTGACAGTAGGTTACTTCCCTTTATGAATCAACAACCTCAAAATTATAACTACCTAATTAAAACACAGCGGGATGTGAAATTCTGCTGCCTGAGATTCTCTCAGGGCCTGCTGAGAGAAACACAGTTTTAATCATGCTGTGGAAAATTTAGTTTGATATCTGTTAATTAAAAATCATGAAAATCTAAGGCTGATGCATATCTAAGTTCTCTTACAAAAAATGAAGCAAGAAAATAAAAGTCAAGTAAAAATCTTAATTGTATTCCATAGCATAGCTTATAGTAGCTTGGTAGTGTAGTGCCTTGACCATTTAGGTACTGCGTTAACATTGAGTTAACTGTTATAACTATAAGCATTGTTTGTATGTCGCTCGGGACAACTTCCATTGTTGGGTCCCTGAGCAAACATCAATTTCTTAGTTGAATACATGAAGAAAGGTATGTTGCATGTTAAACGATAAACAGAAAAGCTGTAAAGCCTACACAGATAAGCAGTAATTAGTAGGTTAAGGAGATGGACTGCTGAACCCTTAAACGACTGTGCCACAACTGGCCATTTGTATTAAAAATAAGAAGTAGATGTAAGTCATTTAGTTAACACCATAGTGTAGTGGGGTAGGTGCAGGTACATGTGCAGTTGAGCTCTGGCAACCTGGGTTCTTTAGGGTCCACTTCTTTCTATTGCCCTCAGAAATTATTTTGACTGCCATATCTTGTTTCTGTCTGTCCTATAAATAAAGGCAAAATACCGCAAAAAATAACTAGAAAGAAGTGTAAATATTTTGTAGTGAATACTGTTTTCTGTGGTAACCATGCTGGACTATTATTTACAGGGCTGTGAGACTAAACTAGAACCAACAAACTGCTATTTATGTAGCCTTGAACAAGGCTCTTAACCTTTGATGGTTCAGTTTTTAATGACTCTAGAGAAGAGTGTCTTTTAAATGCTGAAAATGTAAATATAACTTAAAATAAAACTACAACAGGAAAAGCAATCCCATCATGCTATAAAATGCACTGATGCTGAGAGTGAGGATTTAAGACATGTTATTCGATTACAACATGGAAAAGATCATATTATAGGAAATCATATTAGAGAAAAGATCATATTAGGGAAATATATGTGAAGACAGCAAATTTGGTACTCCTGCTCAGGACGCAATAAAGAGATTTGCAGAGATTTAGCTGTAGTTATCAATCTATGCCACAACAACCGAAAAGTGTCACAGCTTTTTTTACATGAAAATTGAAGCTTTGAAACTGTTTTCGGGTTGTACAGTATAAGGACATATGAATGCTGGACAACGATGCAAAATTTGTGTCAATAATAATTCACACAAAAGACATGATCCACTCAAGCATGAAACGATTTGAAGGATGATTTGCACATTTTCAGCCAAAATAAAATCAATTGTACATCTGTTCAGTGAAATTTGTTTCTTTGACTATGCCATCTTAGAAATCTGGTTTCATAGCACAGGGTACGCAATGATACAGATCCCCTGAATTAGGATTAGTTAAGGGTCAATCAACAGCTCAGCAGCTTAACCATTTGGGCCACTGTATTTTATGAATCTATATTCATATATATGTACATTGGGGTAAAGAATATTTAGTCAGCCACCAATTGTGCAAGTTCTCCCACTTAAAAAGATGAGAAAGGCCTGTAATTTTCATCACATGTATACTTCAACTATCAGAGACAAACTGACAAAAAAAATCCAAAAAATCACAGTGAAGTCATTGATTTGCAAATTATGGTGGAAGATAAGTATTTAGTCCTACAGACCAACAAGACCTGTAAATTCTTCTGTAAAAGGCTCATCTGTGGTTATCAGTATAAAGTACACCTGTCCATAACATCAAAGAGTCACACTCCAAACTCCACTATGGGCAACACCAGAGAGCTGTCAAAGAACACCAAAAATAAAATTATAGACCTGCACCAGGCTGGGAAGACTTACCTTAATACAGGTTCATGGATAAAATAGCCAGTGCTTCTAAATCAGAGGAGCCATTGCTGTCCCTGACTGCCCATCACTAGCATAAACTATTAATGAGTCTACACTGGACAGAGTAAATGGAATCGTTGGTTTTTAAATGCCTTGTTTTTTATTTCCTTTGTAGTCTATGTGATCAGCAAACTTTTCCAGTCACATACCAGGCATGTGTCATCACCAAGGACTGTGAGGTTACTGAATGGTCTGATTGGTCATCCTGTTCAAAAGAATGTTACGACCTGAATGGGCCTAAGGGTGTTCGCACACGCACTCGGCGCATTCAGCAGTTCAATGTGGCTGGTGGAGCCGAGTGTCCCAATCTAGAAGAATCTGAGCCATGTTCTCCTCCTGGTGATGGAGTTCCACCATGTGTGGTGTAAGTATTGCACGTATTCTAATTTCAGTGGATGATGTGTGTGACTTTCTTTACCTAGCTTTTACCCCCTAGCATTTTCCAACATTTCTTCTAGATTTGACTTGGATTTAAGTCAACTATAGCATTTACACTTTAGACACATTGTCCTCCCAGTAAGATTATTGCTGTCATGCCATGCTGAGGTGTGTATTTGGTGCTGTTTTAACAGCAATTTGGACTAGTGTTAACAGTGGGGAGAGAAATAATAAGCATCTCCACATGCCTGTCATCTGTTTTGGGGGATTTCTTACAGATTGTGTGTGAGAAAAAACACAGACTGAGGAGCTGATGGAAGGGTTAGGGAGGGGAGGCAGGACCGACATGCTGGCATGTTGCCAAGTTGGAAGGGGAGGTGATGAATGGGAAGTGTCAGAGAGGACAGGCGATCTGGTGTCTAATCTGATCTCCTCCACAGATGGGCCAGCCCATGCTCTATTACTCAGTGTCTCTCTGTGTGTCACTCAAAATTAGCCCCAGCTTGTCCGGGCTTTCAATGAATTGTGCTATGTGTGTCATGAGGGTTTAAAAGTAACCCTGTGTGTGATTTTTAATAATGTTTTTTTTTTTTACACGAGGCACCTCTTCCACCACCTGATAAAAGGTCAGAGATACCTGGCTGAGGTGGCTCATAATTGAATTAAATAAATTAATAGGGTCTTTCTCTTCGGAGTTTGCATGTTCTCCCCGCACTTGCATGGGTTTCCTCCGGGTACTCCGGTTTCCTCCCACAGTCCAAAAACATGCAATTGGTGATTCTAAATTGTCCATAGGGGTAAATGTGTGTGTGAGTGGTTGTTTGACTATGTGTTGCCCTGAGATGGACTGGCGACCCCTCCAGGGTGTACCCCTGCCTCTCACCCTATGTGTGCTGGTATAGGCACCAGCACACATAGGGTGAGACCCCCGTGTCCCTGAATTAGGAAATAAGCGGGAAAGTAAATGAATGAATGAATAGCAAGTATTGCTGTTTAGGTATGTTTCCAAACGATTAAACTTTCATAAACGAAAACTAAAAACTCAAAACTACTCCGAAGCTTTATAGCTGGAATGTCAAATGCCTATGTAATCAAATGTAATTACACTGGTGGCATTCACACATTTTCTTTAAGCCATCTTCTATTCATGTGTTCATTATTTTAAAAGGTCAGATATTTATATGGTTCTTTTTGCATGGCAACTAAATTTACCTCCACTCATGACTAACCAGGCTGTTTTAATTAAATTGATATTGCTGTACTGTATTCTTAATGTTAATAAATTGATTGTACTCACAGTTTGAACTGCATTGGTTCTGTAATCTGTATTCCTACAAAATTGTATGGAACATTCAATGATTGTTCATAATTTGTGTACAAATGATTATGAAGGAAATAAAAATGCCGTCTATCCAACCAAAAATGATCAGGTTTATGATATAAAACTCTTCATTATATGAGAAATACAGATTTGTAATTCCGTCACTTTGAAATAGTGGGTACGGAAAGTATTCAGACTTCATTTTAATTTTTCACTCTTTGTTATATTGCAGCCATTTGCTAAAATATGTCTTTATAAGTGTATACACAGCAGTCTGACAGAACAATTCTTGACAGAAAAAAAACACAGAATTGTTGACATTTTTGCTAAAAAACTGAAATATCACATAATGCTAAGTATTCAGACCCTTTGCTCAGTATTTAGTAGAAGCACCCTTTTGATCTAATACAGCCAGGAGTCTTTTTGGGAAAGATGCAACAAGTTTTTCACACCTGAATTTGGGGATCCTCTGCCGCTCCTCCTTGCAGATCCTCTCCAGTTCTTTCAGGCTGGATGGTAAACGTCACTTTTAGATTTCTCCAGAGATGCTCAATTGGGTTTATATCAGGGCTCTGGCTGGGCCATTCAAAAATACTTTACGTACTCACACTAAAGAGATGTTTGTTCTGGAGTGATGCAGAGTCAACAGAGCATATAGACAGAAATGCAATGCAATTTCTCAGTCTTAGTGATTGTGTGTTTTCCTTCCATGTTTAATATCCCATAGGTTTAGGTTATTAATTTTTTATTTTAAACGAAAATCGCATTCACATATTCTTTATTTTATCGATCATTTAATTTTTAAAAAACTAAATGTAAATCATTTATTTTCACTCTATTTACTGTGTGTCTTTATACATTAACAATGTGGTTAAACAATGAAGATAGTCCTGTTTACACAGGACTTAATTTAATTTAATTTAATTGTATCAAATCAACATGTCAATAATGTTATTTAATTTTTTTCAATATTTATTCATTTACTTTTATTACATTACCTGTGTGACTTTGTTCATTAATATATGCATTGCTAGGATATAACCTGCGATATGTTATTCACATGTAATTACATATTAATGCCATGCTCATTTATAAGAAACACACAAACATATTTTTTTCCTCGAGAGGAGATTCTGACCCATTAATATTAGAAACTAATATTTATATAATAAATATTTTATATTATATCTGTCTTAAATAATTAAAAATGACACAAAAGTTTACAGCAATACAAATGAGAACTTTTTCTGATTCTCGGCTTCTGCTGTTACTCTCTGTAGTTATACCTGGAAGACTACAGAATGGAGTGAGTGTAGGGTGGATGTGCTCCTCAGCCAACAGGATCGCAGAAGGGGAAATCAGACAGGATTATGTGGAGGAGGCATTCAGAGCAGAGAAGTGTACTGCGTCCAAGTTCCACCTGACTCACCGCCCAATCTCAGCTCCCTTAAGAGTAAAGAAGGTAATAAGGAAGTTTAATTGCACATCTAAAACAAGCTAAAAAGTCTTTTTACACCCGAAATATTTGTACACTTTCACATATCAATAACAGATCCATCACACTTACAGCTACTCTTTTATATCTATATAATCATGACAGTTGGATGCTTGCTGCCTGCTTATTTGTTCATACCTTGATAGATATCTTTATCTCATTCTAAAGAAATGAGTGTCTGACATTCTGTTTGACATTAAATTAGTTATAAGCACAATTTGATTTATTAACCACAGTTCTAGATAAGGTCTCTTCTGTATAGACATGTTTAAAGTGTTCTAGAACCCATCTGGTGGTAATATCTGCAGGTGAATGCTGGGTGTCATCATATTGGAAATGTACACAATAATTCATGCTAAAAGAATTATATATATACAGTGTATATATGAAACTTCAGAATATTCATTATCTTCTGAATGTAGCTTCAGAAATTCAGGTAATGTTTTAAGCTTAAAGTGTGCATTTTATTGACTATAAAAATGGTGCAGCAGGAGTTGTTAATACCAGAGATATTCCTCATCCAACCTTCCGTGCAGTTGCTCTTTTTGCTCGTTTACCTAAAACACAATACAACCACATTTTCTGTCCCAACTGTCTCAAGGGATCCTCAGGTGCTTACAAAAATTTACTCGCATTCATTATGTGTAATGTGACATGGTTAGATAGATTTTGGTGAACCCATGCTGGGCAATAAAGCTGGTATCGTGCCCATACTCTTCCACACATTGACAGATAAAGTCCCCTGCCATCTGCGCTAGGTGTTAAACCTGTGACCTCTTGCAGAACGCCCAGCAGTCACATCTGTTCCCAGACAGACAGAGAGAGTAAAAGACATCAACTTAAATGGACAAAATAGCGAGGTTACACCTCGTCACTGTGTGAGACTGTCTATTGTATTGTTGAAAGGCTGCTTTTTATGGTCCCTAATGCATGATGATGTAAAACAGAAAACATTCACTCAAATAAAACTTCATGTAAAACACATTTTAGATGTCTTATAAAAGCTTTGTCCTTTTGAAGTGTTCTGTTTGCTTTTATTTGAAGTTTATAGAAGTATATTTATATAAAAAATTATTCAAAATAATGATAGAATTTAGGAAGCAATGGTGAAGAAGCACCAATGACAAACTTTTGTATAAATAGTACATAGCTCTTTATATGATAACTTATATGACCTTTGGTAAATATAAACATTCTACATTCAATTATTTAAGTAATAAAGTAAAGAAACTGATTATATTTTCCTTCATTCATCTTCTATACACACTTATTCCCTAATTCAGGGTCATGGGGTTTGCTGGAGCCTATCCCAGCTCTCTAACGGGTAAAGGTAGGGGGGGTACACCCTGGGCAAGTCGCCAGTCCATCACAGGGCCACATACACACACACACACTCACATTCACTTCTATGGGAATCACTAATCAACATTGCAAACGGGAGTAAACCCACACAAGCATGGGGAGAACATCTGCACAGAAGGACCCCTGCTGGGAATACAAACCTGAGACCTTCTTGCTGTGAGGCAACAGTGCTAACCGCTAAATAACTATGCTGTCAACTAAATACAACTGAGTTAAATTTTAAAATTGTCATTTTAATATCAAACTATAACAAAGAAACACTTAATATTTTTTGCGATTCCGAATGGTTTGTGACTGCACCATCAGTGAAAAAGGTGGCAGTAATCCTGTAACCGTGCTGTCTATGAATGAGTAGATGAATCCATAATGCAGAAAATCACTTTAATATGTTTATTGGGAAAGGGGAAATAGGGAAGGCAAACTAATCCAAAACAGAGTCCAAAGAGAATAGTCAAAGTCCAAAATCTAGAAGTCAATAATCCAAAAGGTAAATCCAAGAAATCTAGTAACACAGCACTCGGTATTGCCTAGGGCAACAATACTTCGCAAAGTACTCCACGAGGCCACCTGCTTATATAGGAAGCCCACGCCCAATTTGCTCAACCAGTAAGTAGTTTCCTAGAATTCGGGCAAGGGCGCCCTCTGCAGGCAGTCCTCCGGAGTCATGGTCCTTACAAATCTATACCATCATACAGAAATACTGTGCTGTCCACACACAAAGCAACATCAAATTTGTTATTTAACATATACTATGTGTTTAAAGATAATTACACATTTTTTCACAGTAACTGATAAATAAGTTAATTAAATAACACAATATAATGTAACTACAAACTATCAACACCAATCTTTCCATTGTATTTGTTTTTAATAGGGAAGTATAATAATACCTTAATATTAATATGTAAACAGGCATGACATTAAGATATGCAGGTAGTTGGAGTGAAAGAGCCTGATGTAGAGGACATTGTAGTGTGGAGAAAAGTGGTCAGCTGTGGCGACCCCTAACGGGAGCAGCCGAAAGGAGAAGAAGAAACAGGCATGACCTCCTTTGTGCAAATTTAATCAGCCCACTTGCCCTTGGGATATGGGCACTAAACCCACCACCAGTTTTTTTGCATACAAGGAAAACTCTGTAAAATGGATTGTTGTGGTTCCCATATGTGTCATTGCCATAGAAACACTAGAGCTTTGTTTGGAACCCAAACCTTTCTTCAATCATTTGGATGTTGTCACTGGCTTCCTGAGCCTTGGTGTTTGAACGGCAAAAAATGGTGTTTCTACATTTTAGATTTCAAAAGCAGCTTGAGGCATTTTGCTGTGCCAACAAAAGCGGAATCTCTATCCGGCTTCCTGCTCTGCTGTTTGTATCTCATGAAGCCCTGCTTGATTTCTTTTTTTCTCAGTAGGAGGGCTACAATTTCTCATCTACTAACGCCCACACCATTGACTAAAGAACTTAGAAATGTGTAACAGTGGTCCTAATATTCGTTCCCCTTTTCTCTGGCTTATATTTGAAGTGAATCTTAGTGAATGGTTCAGCATGATGTCTTTGTCACATCACTTCCATGTGTGTGACTCTTTTTGGTGCCTAGGTAGCATTATTGATGATGCAAAGCTAAGAAAGCCAGTGACTGGCACACATGCAATAGTACTGATGGCATATCAGTGCCCTAATTAGACTGGGGAACTCTTAAGTGTGCAAAGTGTGCACCATCTGGCCTCTGTGTGAATGATGTGCTACCTGAACAAGGTCAGACTGCAAGGAGAGTGTCATTAATCAGACTTGGTTAATGAGTACGTGAAGAAGGAGACTTTTTGGAATGAAAAACAACCAAGAGACAAGCTTTTGTCCAGCACAATGATATGCATCTGTGTGAGGTTATGCCAAAAAGAATGACATCATTTGTTTTGAAAAGCATTTTTGTCTCAATATCAAGCTAATAATGAATATGCATATATTTGTGTTGCCCTACCAACCTCGATTTGCTAAATCAAATCACAATTTTATTTCAACAAGAAATTTTCAGTGACCTACATGAACACAGATATAGCAATTATCAATGTGTCACTATTCATCACAAGTGGTTATAAATCTTAAAATCATACAGTAAAGATATGTCACACATACTTACCCCCTCATAAATGCCCCTCCCCTCTCTCTCCCTAAGAAACAGCTCCACCAATTCGCACACCTTTTGACCACGCACACAACAATTTGCATACGAATGAAGTGTAGATCTGTCACACAGCAATCCATCACTGCTTTGACCTTGCTGAAAGTCATCTAGTGATTTCTGCATATGCTCTCCCTCTCTCTCTCTTTCTCTCTCTCTCTGTATATAAAATAAATATATAAAAGAGTCCACAACCCAGAGGTGACAGCAGCAAAGAACCAAATCTCCACTGAGGACAGGAAGGAAAAAAAACTTGTGAGAAACTAGGCTCAGTCAGTAGGTCGGTTCTATTTAGGTTATTTCATACTGCAGCAAAGTTTCTGTACTCTTGTCTCGATGGCCGTCTAGAAGACAAGGTCATGACTGTAAAACTGCAACTGAGGCTTGTTGTCTCTTTGCCAATCAGCCAACTGGTCTGAATACAGACTTGATCTGGTAGCGACACTGGAACAAGAAAGAAAACATTGATAATTTCCAATGGGCCAATGGTGATGTCGTGTTTAGTAAATTTGCCCTGTGCCTCTAGGGTTTGACTATATGTAATGAGTTTGCATGTTCTTCCTATCTTCATTGTTCTATTGTTTTCTCCCCAGTCCAAAGAAGTGTATGGTAGCCTGATTGGCATCTAACACAAATCACTAACTTGAGATGAGATTAAGAAGTTAATTTGTTTCTAATCCAGTTGTAATATCTTTTTTGTGTTTTTTTGCAGCCTCCCGGCCTGTGAATAACGACCTATGTTCAGGAATTTCACCCAACACTACTCAGCTGTGTCACATCCCATGTCCAGTGGAGTGTGAGGTTTCTTTATGGAGTGCCTGGGGACCCTGTGTCTTTGAAAACTGCCAGGATCAGAGCTCCAAAAAAGGTGAATGTTTTACTCCCAGCATTGTGCCCAAAATGGCTCCATGGGGAAGTGGTGTTGAACTGATAATTGGAAGATCGATGTTTGATTCCCAGCACCACCAATCTGCCACTGCTGGGCCTTTGAGCATTACTCTTAACCACCAAAAGCTCAATAGTTGTATAGAAAAGAGATGCAAGTCTTTCTGGATAAGGATGACTGAAAATTCCATAAATATAAATGTACATAAATGTTTTGACCTTCGTTCACAGATTAGGCATACTATACTGATGTGCTGAAGGGTCATTTAAGGTAGTTTATTTTTCTCCCCAGAGTAAAGGCAAGATTAATGAATTCTTAAAGTGTTTGCTTTAAATTACCGTGCAGTGTTAAAACTAAATGCCTCTTAAGAGTGATTTAAAAGAATAGGTGGTTTTTGATAGCAAGTCAGGTGCTTGTTTCCTCTTGCCTCAGGATTTAACATTTGTCTGTGTGATAAAAGTAAAAACCTCTGAACTCAGTATGCTTCATCTTTCCATCTCTCCATCAGTGCACTGTGAGCTTATCTACTTCTGCTTTAAGCGATAATGCATTTCCTCAAAAGCGTATGAGCTACTCTAGAGGAGAAGGAGATAGAGGAAGAAAAAGATGTGAACGGCTCTAAACAGAAACAGTAAATGAGGTTTACTCCTTTGTGAAACGATTCTATAGTGTATCGCCTGATGATTGGAAACAGGAAAGCCTTGCTCTTTGCTGTTCCATCAGAGAGATTGGCATCCTACGTCCTATATTTAAAAAAAAGATCTGTTTACTCTTCTTTAATAAGCTGACTCCAACAGATAAAATGAAAGGAAGTTTCCTTTCATGGATCTTAATGATAGAGTCTCTCTTTGATGCCTACTCTGTTTTCAGTGTTGTACATACAGCTGCCAGCTTGCTCCTGGGCTTAGGGCAGGAGTTTATTATGCAGGAAGCTGTGAAACAAAGGAGGCACGTGGGGTACTTTTTCATGTATCACACACATGTTGGCAGATCTAACATCAGCATCTGGATCAGTTGTTTGAGCATTAACCGTTTTCCTTCTAGGAATGGTCAGTCATCCATCATATCTAACTGAATGCATGAGTTTACAGTTTACAATAGATTTGTTCTTGGGAACAATGTGATCAAGTGAAATGTGAGCCTGTGAGAATAGATTTTTGATGAATCCACTTATGTTTACTTAGAATCAGAGTGAATGACACATAAATACAAAAACATAATCGTGCTGTTTATATCTGATTAGCAGCATGTGGTATGGTTTCCTACAAAGTTTTTTTTCCCCTCCAGAATAATGAGCTTGTGTAGCTAAAAAAAAGCAGATGGAGACAACTGAATTGAATTACCATTATTTATCGCCAGGGGATCAGTTGGCTTCTTATTTGCGAGTGTAGAAAGGACATAACACCAAATTTGCATACATTACCATACAAAAGATGCCAAAGGAAATGGCAGGACCAAGTAAGAAATGGACTGAATCCAAAATAAAAGAAATAAATGAACGAACAGTGGACAACTACAATTGGATGTCCCTTTTACAGCAATAATCAAAGACAGATTTTTGACCATTTTTGCCCTACAGGCCTTCTATGACCCCCTGTGGATCTCCTTATCAAGCCATTGTATGAGTCAGATTGGAAGCCTGCAGAAATGGGGAGGAGGGGGATGGTGTAGATGACTTTAAACCATCTATTCCTCCACAACAGATCAAACCTATTTTATGTGATGGAATGCTAAATACTGAAATACTGAGAACAAATGTTTTCTGCAAATTTTCGCTGCAGTTTAATTTTGACTGCACTAATAGTACAGTAGTCACTACAAAGTGGGTCAACTAGAACGATTGCGAGACAATTCACCCACCAGCCATTCTTCCATGCTCTCTGAGAGAAAGAGCTTCTTCTTCATCAATTAAACAGAAAATGGAAAAAGTTTTGTATGGTTGAAATATAATGTTGATCCTATTGTATAGCTGTATGTAGACTTGTTTACATTGTTTTCACATATACTGTACAAGCTTTAGAATGACTGGAGTTTATTTACATTCTTTATCATTTACTGAAGAGTATTTTGGGTGGGTAAATTGTCTTATTTATTTAATAACTTTGCTTACCCCAATTTTAAGGATAATGTTACAAACAAAAATTATCTATTGTTCCCACTTATTTTAGATATGTACATACGTCCTCAGGTATTCATTTTTTAACATCAACCTGTTTGTATTAATTTAGGTTTCAAACTGAGAAAAAGAAAGGTGTTAAATGAGCCTACAGGGGGGACAGGAAGTTGCCCACACCTGACAGAGGCCATACCCTGTGAGGAGCCCAGCTGCTACGACTGGCTGCTGCTGAAGCTGGAGGAATGCATTCCTGACAATGACAAAGAATGTGGACCTGGAACACAGAACCCCCAAGTGCAGTGTGTCAACAGCGATGGTAAGAAAGTCTCTTAGAGCATATGTGAAGGACAAAGTATTTAATAGAGAACAATCTTCCAGGCTTTTTAGAAAATCTTTCCTGGTGTGCTGGCGAACTAATCCAACACCCTCTCTCTACAGGGTCCCGGTTCTGCACTGCTGGCTATTTCTGTAATTTCTGTCTTTTTTTTGGGTGGTAGTGATTTTCTATTGTGTGATTTGTCCAAAGGGAGGATTCAGTGAAGAGAATGATTGGTGGCTTTTGTAAATAGAAAACCATTTTTTTTCATTTTTATTTTAAACGAGCATTACTCTAGCATCCGGTGACTATTAAAGTGAATGAATAGAGAATTGAATGAACCATACAGCGAAAGGGTGAATTTTAAAATGAATAAAATAAATAAAAGATACACTAGATTGCCAAAAGTTTGTGATCACCTGACCATCAGTTCCATATGTACTGCTTTTCCTACCCACCTCCACCCCCTACTGTCTGATCTCACTAATATTGTTGGAGCTGAATCAAGAGTTGAATATTTCACCTTCAAGCTTCATACTGGAGCGAAAAGTCACTAGAAGAGTAAAGCTTAATCCAATAGCCAAATGGGAATAAATCTGAAATAATAACGTAATGTGTGTAACCACAAACCTTTGGCAATATAGTGTATCGAAAATGTATAACCTTTAATCTGAAAATGCCCTTTTTATCATTGCAATTTCAATTAAAAGTGTTTTTTTATCTACATAAGAAGATTAAGCATGAAAACCGGTCTTGTCCACTAGGTCACAAAACACATTGCCAATGCTCATTAGACATGACTTTAAATGCATCTCTGAGATGTCAGACACCCAGACGTTGCACTAATAGATATTTAATGTGATTTCAAAGAATGAATGCTTTAACAGTCCTGATGAGGGACCAGTAGGAGAGATGAAGAAAGTTCTCTGCAATTCTTATTTCATTCATTCATCTTCTTATTCCCTAATTCGAGGTCATGGAGGTCTGCTGGTGCTTATCCCAGCTCACATAGAGCAAGAGGCAGGGGTACACCCTGGACGGGTCACCAGTCCATTGCAGGGCAACACATAGACAAACAAACATTCACACACATTCACTCCTATGGCTAATTTGGAATTACCAATTGACCTAATCTGTATATTTTTGGACTGTGGGTGGAAACCGGAGTACCCATAGGAAATGCAAGCGCATGGAGAACATGCAAACTCAGAAAAGACAAAGATCCCCAACCTAGGAATCGATCAGAGGACCTTCTCTTTGTGAGGTGACCATGCCATCCACTATGCCACCTAATTAATTCTGTTTAACCAAAAACAAGAAAATTTAAAAGAAAATAACAGCAATATTTCATCTATAAGCAAAGAAGATTGTTGTAATACAGAACCTGCAGGATATTTCAATATTTCTGAATAAATCAACCTTAAATAAAAATGGACACAAGAAGAAAATATGATTAGAATGAAAGATTATAATGACAAGACTTGACTCTTGTCTATGGCTTTTCATGGTAAAAAAAGGTAAATAAATAAATGATTAAAATCTTCTTGAGACTGATATGCATTAATGACTGAGTTATAACAAAGCATGTTGTAAATCTACTAAATGTGCATTTGCACATTACACTTGTGCGTAAGTGAATTGTGCTGGCTGCACATAGCAATTACTGGGAAATTGTAGTTTGGTATCTTAGCAGCTAATGAGCACCCGGGAGAGTAAAAGAAAGACATAAATGTGAGTGTTTCCAGCAGTGTAGTGTATCTTATAATTACTGTGCTTATTTTGCACCAGAAGAAGAGTTTGTGTGAGTTCAGTTATTTTTGCAATCTTAAAAATATTTTTTATTCACCACAAGTATTATTTTTTGGTATCTACCAAAGAATAAATAATAAATATTATATTGATACAAACAATTTAATAGGAAAAAGTTTCATGAAATATGCATTAATGTAAATAAATGTAATAAAAGCAGAATTCATTCATTCATTCATTCATTCATTCATTCATTCATTCATTCATTCATCTTCTTACCTTCTTATTTCCTAACTTG
>JAOTRA010000009.1:7013830-7026850 GCA_026260255.1 Pseudolaguvia tuberculata | reverse complement strand
ACAGAGGAAGTGAAAGCCTAGAACTCGGGCGAGGGCGCCCTCTGCGGGCGGTCCTCCGAAGACATAGTCCTTACAATTTGAGACACAATTGTTTGGTAAATTATCTCTTGATTCAGCAAATAATAAAAATACATGTATAACAACTGATTTCAATCTATATATATATATATATATATATATATTTGACTAAGTCTATTGATACTCTTCTGTATACAAATATTCTAATAGCACAAATTTTCATTCATTTCAATTTGTTACAATGATCAAGTTAGTTACTAGGCCACTTTAAAAGAAACCCGTCTAATTGTTAATTCATATAAGTGTCCAATCAACGAATGCCTAAAATCATGCAGATGAAAGTCAAGAGCTTTATATAATATGCACTTAAAACATCAAAAACATCTCGGTGACTTTGATCTTGGCATGGATATTGGTTCCAGATGGTCTGGTTTAAATATTTTAGCTAAACATCTCCTGAGATTTTCCCCAAGATTTTCAAACCAGTGTAAAGCAGTTCTAAGTAGGGAAGTGGTAGCGTAGTGGTTAAAGTGTTGGACTGCTAATTGGAAGATCAGGGTTTGATTTCTAGCACCATCAAGTTACTACCGCTAGACCCTGAGTCCCTTAACACACATTTACTCAAATGTATGCAAGATTGTTTGTTTACAAGTTGCTTTGAATAAGTATGTTTCCTAAATTCTGTAAATGTTCCAAAGTTCCCATTTTCCACTGAACACGGAAACTAGAAGAGAAGAAAGTAGAAGATCATATTAGTGTACACCCTTTTTTGTAATCTAACAAGTGGGTAAGAAGATGAATGAATGAATGTGTCGGTAGTCAACTAACCACTTGCAGACAAACTTTTACCCTACAAAAACACTAAGAAAGAAAACTCTACTGTGGAGCTAGAATGTAGCGATTATAAAATGCTTTGATTGTGGAACGCTTCATTCAGCTCATATACTGTACTTGTTACCCATGAAAGCCTAACTACTGCTCGGGCTCACAGCTTGACATGATGTTATGAATAATTTAAAGACAGTGGGTTCTCATAGGATAACAAACCTTACTCTTATGAATAATAATGAGACACAGAGGCATCAACGAAGTACTATGGTCCTTTGCCACATGGTAACCTGTGGTGCCTTCACAATGTAGATTTTAGACATGGAAAATAGCTAACATATGCTAACATTATTTCAAATGATGTTCAACACGTATAAATCAGAAAATCTGTTTAGGGTTTAATGACTTGTTAACATTTATGAGTGCATTCACTTATTAGTTATGATTAGAGGGAAAAGTGAATATTTAAAATGTCTTAAGCTTCTTCCATTCTCCTCTAAACACCTTGTTTACTGTGATAAAAATAAAAGGTGCTCCCATTCTTAAAACACACTAATAAGAAATGACTGGCCAAATTGAATTTAACATAATTTTATTCCATTCTGATAAAATATAAACCACTTTTTGATAGACTATATTATTATATTATTATACTGAACAAAGATGCATAGAATTGGTAGTAGCAGAAGTGCTATGCTCCCACTGAACTTACATCAGCTCAGGAAGAGCTTTTTTTTTTAATGCTGTTAAAAAAGTACCAAGAGTTAAAGTGCTTATAAAAAATAGGAAGGAACCGAATAGCAGATAAGTGAGTGCAATGGAGCAGTAATAAATGGAAAGTGTCAAACTACAGTGTGAACTTTAGGAGCCTATATGGATATCTTCTCAGACTTCTCCTAGCGGCATAAAGAAAACACGCAATAGATACTCCAGATTGGATCGCAAGGCAGACTTTTAGAAGCTCTTTCTCCATTAGGCTTCATTACCTGTAATAGAAGCCAGGCAAATGCAGACCATGCTGGAATGGTGATCAAATTCAGGACCTTTTTTTGTGTGTGTGTGTGGTTTGGATAATGGGATACAATCAAACTGAAAAATAACTTTTTGGATTAACAATAATGCAGGACTGTTAGCCGATGTTAACATCACTGCTAAGTAAAATACTGAAAATATTAATCAGTGGAAAATTGCAACAAATGTACCATGAATCAGTGTTCTTTTTTAGTGTTTTGAGTTTAATGTAGGTTTATTATCAGTAATTCAGAAAAAAAACTCAAGGCAATCATTCTTATTAATACTTATTCAGCCAATTGTATCTTTCAGAATCAGAGATGGATGCTGTTGTACTGATGCTGTCTACTAGAGAAAACAAGACACTTATCATTTGTTAAATATGTTTGTTTTTTGATTTTGAGTTTTTGCTCTTTCTAGCTGTGTCCTGCAAAAAACAGGATGGTGGACAGGTGGACATTTTGGCCTGTCTGAAGATGGCTGGTCCTATGCCCCCCCTCACTCAGGCATGCCAGCTCCCATGCCAAGATGATTGCCAGCTCACTTCATGGTCCAAGTTCTCATCCTGTGCAGCCGATTGTGTTGGGGTGAGGGCTCGTAGAAGGGCCCTCGTAGGTGAGTACTATTGATATCAAACGTTTGTACACAATTTGCTACATATTTTATTTTTTAAATAGACACCTTAAAGTTACTAGAATTGAAGACATCTTCAATTCTAGTGAATTTTATAATCTTTTCTTACTTGTTGTGTGGCAGTGTGTCCATTAATGTTATGTAGGGAAGGACAAGAATGAACGCATAATAAAATAATTGCTTTCAATAAAATAATTGCTTTCTATTATTTTATACCTATATTATCTTATACAAATACCAGAAAATATATATTGATACTCTTACTCGGTTTTTAAAAAAGGGTATCAGAGCATCCATTAAAAAACAACAAAAATGATTTATCCACCACCAACAATTGTAAGTAATTAAGTGTCTAATTGAGGTCCATTTAAAAAGTAATATGTTTACTAGTCACATCTGCCCTTCAAGTTTCCATTAACTATACAAATTTGCAGCAGGATTACATTGAATTTGGACATGTGCCTTTGGTATCTGTTCTTTACTTAGTATCTGTTAGTCTGCTGAAATCTGTTTATTCACAGACAGCAGATCTTCTGACTGTGAATAAACTAGCAAAAGGTCATTTCACAGCACTTGTTGTAGAAGGTGAAAGTCAAGCAGCTGAGTATTTAGCTTCCAGCATGCAATTTTACTTCACATGGATGCTCAGTTTCTTCAATCAACTTGAAGGATTCGTACCTTCAGGCTCTAAGAGGCTCTTAAGCGACAGATGTTTTAAGATGATTTGTATGTATGTTTGTTTGCTTTTTCTGCCTTAAGGTAAGAGTAAGAAGCGAGACCACTGTAAAAACACTCAGTTGTATCCACTAACTGAGACCCAGTACTGCCCCTGCAATAAATACAATGCCCAGCCTGTGGGCAACTGGTCTGACTGCATTTTGCCTGAGGGTGGTCGAGTGGAGGGTATCCTGGGCATGAAGGTTCAAGGAGATATTAAGGAGTGTGGCCAGGGCTATCGCTACCAAGCCATGGTATGCTACGACCAGGATAACCGTATTGTGGAGACATCCCGGTGCAACAGTCATGGTATGACATCAATGATCATTACAACACAACACAGTGTTACAACCTGTAATTAGCATACGTCCATGTCCACAAAAAATATAGTAGGTGGTAGACTAGTGACTAAGGTGTTGGACTGTTGGACTATGTATTTGAGCAAGCCCCTTATTTGGTCTATAATTTAAAATATTTATGTGTGTGAAAAATACAGCATACAAATTAAATGAATTATTTTATGAAATTAAATTCATGAAAATTAAATAAAATGAAAACTACAAAGATGTTCAACAATGTGGTCCATGTGATTTAAGTCTAATATTATGACATTTTTCTCTGCAAAGAAAACAAAAATAATGCCTCACTCTTGGGCGTTCATAAAAGTACTATGCCACATGTTTTGTTGCAGTGCTGTCCCTGACCTTACATAAACACTTGTGTTGTGCCTTCTGCCTTATTTTTAACCTTGGACTTGAATTGCATGTTACAAAAATTTCAGTCTAAGATGACTGACAAGTCAGAGCTTCAGCCCAAGATGATTGACAAGACAGAGCTTTCTCCCAAGATGACAGACAAATAGGCAAAGCTTCATCCCAAGATGGCCTACAAGCCTGGTCTCAGCCTAAGATGGCTGATAGCCACCAAACTAATGCAATATTGCCACCAAGCCAGAACTTCAGCTCAAGCCAGTGCTCTAATTCAAGATGGCCAAGAAACTATAGCCTCAGCTGACCAACCAACGCTTTGCAACCTGCCGAACCACCAACCTCCTGATGGCTGGAGTATAGAGTTACTGTTGTTTTGCTACAATGTTTAACTAATCAAGCTGAATTGGGTTTTGAAAACTCATTACATTTTTTGGTAGTATAGGATTATTTCTATTTCTATACAATATATAGTTAAGGTAAGGTTAAAGTTAACAAATATAATGTGCAAATGTAAATTATTAGACATTACAAACTATGCATGCTTTTATTTCAGTTTATATTTTTTAGTTTTTTCGAACAGTAGAAATACTAGACCACGTGTGGGTTCTTCATAATCAATTCTCTTCATTTGGCACAACTCAACTGGAGACAGGAAAATACTCACCTCATTGTGCACACTTAGCATCCACTGATGGGAAATCCAATAGGAGTGAATCAATGTGGAGTGTGCAAACCCATTGCATCATTTACAGCCCAAATCTGTCAAGGAGACTCTAACAGAACCAAATTAGCATTTTTGTGTGGAGCAGGATAAATCCTCAGAAACTGGAAATTAGAATTATATTATGCACTGCCTCAGAGCAAAGCAGTGATGAAAGCATCTAATGGGTGTTGGGTGTATACAAGCTCCTGATACTGTTACGTTTTTTTTTTGAAGATTCACTGTCAGGTTTGATTTCTGTCTTCTCATCCTCTTCTAGCTTTAAATGTATAATGTGTTCATAGACTCACAATCCTGAACCTGAAGCTATGCTCATGGAAATCTTCCCCCTTCTCCATTACTGCATTATGTATCTAAAGAATAACAGCAGCTGTGGAGAGTTCACCTGCAGCACTTGTGTAGATTTTTTTTTCTGTGTGATGGACTGATGCTGCCTGAGGCAGTTTCCAGGGTCTTGAGCTTGTTGGGCAATTAAAACTATAATAAACCTTGGACAGTAAGCAATCATTGGCGAAAGATTAGTTTAATCATGCTAGCTTTTAAAAACTGTAATCAGGTTTGTATAATTAGACTTTGCTTTGTATGGATATAGTTTAAAGAACATCGGAATATAGGAAGTGCATGGTAGATTTGCATGTAATGTTATTTATAAGAATGAATATAATTGTTTGTGCTGAACATGCATAAAGATCTAATCATTCCTGTCTGCATCTAAACCACATCTGAAACTATCACCATGGTTACTAACATACATAAAACATTTCCCATATCCTCAACATGAGCTTAAACCAGATAAGACCGGTGATGTTGAGAAGCAAAAATAAAGAAAGATAAAACCTTTGTGTTCTATGATGATCTTCCATTCATGATAATATTCATGATTCCATCCAAACATTATAGTTTTATCATTTATAATTTATCCTCATTAAAGATTGAGAATGAATCATGAAACCTAAACATTTTATTATTTAAATTATTGTTATATCTGTTATATGTAATAATGTGCCAAATTGTGCACATACATGGTGCAGACATTAGTCTAAATGTCACCATAACAGTTGGAAACACTGTTCAGATAGGACATTTATCTTTTTAATCATGTTGCATGTGCTGGTAATGAGATTAAAAGGATTTTCTCATCATCATCATCATCATCATCATCATCATCATCATCATCATCATCATCATCATCATCATCATCCTCCGAGTGTGATTTTAACAGATGTTGAGAAAAAATGGCAGTGGTTGCTGTTGCTCAACATTTCATGTTTGCTTTGAAAATAACAGCATATATATTTTTTAAATTTATTTTGAAGAATAATATTTAAAAAATTGCCAGGTAATATGTTATAGCAAAACTCTTTTTTTGCACATACTTGCTTTCGGGTCTATTAAACTATTAAATGGCGACCTTTTGATATGTGATCCAAAGCCTTACTTGTTGAAACAATACTGCTATTTGAGCTAAATGTAAATGAATAGCATGTAAATGGATTATTAATATAGTTATATACTTATAGTTATGGACTTTTTAAGTTTTATAAGATTTGAGTCTGACAAAGGTTTCATTTGGTTTTAGTGTGTAACATTTGAAAATCTTGTGTGTTATTTGAACACAAATAGCTATGCAGCTATTCTTACTGTGTAGCAAACTAGGAAAAAAGTGATATAGTTATATCTATAATTAAATGCTAAGTAATTTACTATTTTGTTGTTTGATCTTTTTTGGCCATAGGATACATTGAAGAAGCATGTATTATTCCATGCCCCTCTGACTGTAAACTCAGTGAATGGTCAAACTGGTCACGCTGCAGCAAGTCATGTGGAAGCGGGGTCAAAGTGCGCTCCAAATGGCTCAGAGAAAAGCCCTATAATGGTGGAAGACCATGCCCCAAACTTGATCATGTTAATCAAGTGAGTTGTAAACTTTAAAAATCACATGAGTCGGTTCGACCTTAGGATTCTCAGGGCTGTTTTATTGATTTATTACACCAGCAGGAAACTTTGAATAAATAATGAATCACAAGACCAAACAGAATACAAATTCATGCTAATAATCTTTTTAATTTTTCTCCCAATTTCTTTCTTTTTTGATCATGGGTTTTACATCACAGGCTCAGGTGAGAAAATTACATGTCTAACCATGTACTATTTGTATTAATTCTGAATTCCATACCATACAGTTATTAAGATGGTATTTGGTGATCTTTCCACAGGTTTATGAGGTAGTACCATGCCAAAGTGATTGTGGTCAATATATTTGGGTGGCTGAACCTTGGAGTGTCTGGAAAGTCAGCACTGTAGACTTGAAAGAGAACTGTGGGGAGGGAGTGCAGACCAGGAAAGTCAGGTATGACTTATGATATATTTTATATTATGCAAATACAGTTTATTGAAAAAAAAAAATGCTGTGTTTGCTACTCTAAATATTTTAATGATTTATTTTAAGGTGTATGCAGAATACAATTGATGGGCCTTCAGATCAAGTAGAGGATTATCTTTGTGATCCAGAAGAGATGCCTCTTGGAGCCAGAGAAAGCAAACTGCCTTGTCCAGAAGACTGTGTCCTGTCTGATTGGAGCAACTGGAGTCGATGCCCACTGGTCAGCTAATGAAATTTTAATTAATTCATTTTAGTTCCACCCTATTGGCAGCAAAGCTTCACTTTTTCTCACCAGATATTTCTATTAAATCAAGGTGTTTTCTCATAGCTTTACTTGGCCAATGCACAATGATGTCAGCAGAAAGATCTGACTTGCCTTTTCCATATTTTCTATTCTTAACTTAGTATAACTTTTTTCTTAAGCCTTGAGTTTAAGTCATGCCATTTGAAACCCCTGGTACTCCAGGAGCACTGAACAACAGACTACGCCTTGGAAAGATAGTAGAAGTCAGAGCTATAATTGGGTTTAAAAGAAGGCGGAAAGGCGGATTATTCTATCATATCAAATATGGTTCTTGAGCTTTCTGCTGCTGAGTTGTAAAGGAAAGAAAATACCATGCACGAATTGTCCCTGTAGGACACATTGCTGTAAAAATCAAATCCTTCAATTGAATTCTGTGACATTACTTCAGGATAAATTTTATGATTTTAAAAGGCTTTAAAGCAGGTAGTTTTTAACAATGTCATAAAAACTCTGAACACATACTTGCCCTGGTAGGTCAAGTCAAGTAACCTTTCTTTATATAGTAAATTCAATAATAAAAGTCGTGTGTATATGAAATTCATAGAAAGCTCATATTAAAGTGACTTCTGCTCTGTTTTAGCCATGCAATGTGAATAACACTCATGAAAGGACCGCCTACCCGATCCGGCAACCTGGTGAATCAAAAGAATGTCCTCCTACAACCGAACAAGTGCATTGCATTCTCAATACCAACTGTTTCCACTACTCATACAACATTACAGGTAATCAGTGAATTTTTGTAATCATAACATCTTAGAGATTCATTAGAGACTTTCTCATTTCGAAAGCTGCGTGCGATGAAAAAAACGATGTATATTTTGTAGACTGGAGTACCTGTCAGCTAAGTGAGCGAGCTGTGTGTGGGAGCGGCATTAAAACACGTATGCTAGACTGTGTGCGGAGTGATGGCAAATCTGTAGACCTCAAATTCTGTGAAGAGGTATGGTACTATTCTTTTGAGTGTGTTGCTATTACATAAACTACACGCATCCAAATCAAATATTTTGTGTTTCAGTTAAATCTTGATAAGAAGTGGCAGATGAATGCATCTTGTGTGGTTGAATGTCCAATCAATTGCCAGATGTCTGATTGGTCCTCCTGGTCTGAGTGCTCTCATACATGTGGCCTTGCAGGTAAAAAAAAACTCAATGGCACTTTTCCAGGCATTTTTGAAGTGCACTTTGTTGCAGAAACGTTGCACGTTTCCTAGAAACAAAAATTACTTAATAAACAATAAAATGACCAAATTCGCATAGCTTATTTGATATAAAGACAAGAAATTGTCTCTGTAGTTCACAGCATTGGGGCTACTAAAAGGAAGGGTGTGTGTTTAAATCCCAGGACCAATAAGCTTGCAATAACGGTCCATTGAGCAAAGCCTTTAACCCCCAACTGCTCAGTTGTATAAATGCATTAAACATGCATTTGCAAACTCTGATAATTGGACTGCTAATGGGAAAAGCCGGTTTGTTTTCCAGTACCACCAAACTGCCACTGCTGGGTGCCTGAGCGTGGCACTTAACCTCTAATTATAAAATTGTAATAAAAAGGTATAAAAGAGCATCTATATCCGGTGAAAAATTTGTGAAAAAAAATTACTGAACAACTAAATAATCAATTTCAGAATTGGTGGTGTAGTGGTATAGCACGGTCGCCTCACAAGAAGAAGTTCCTAAGTTCTATTCCCAAACCTGGGATCTTTCTGTGTGGAGTTTACATGTTCTGCCAGTACTTGTGTGGGTTTTCACTGGGTACTCCAGGTTTTTTTCTGAGAAATAAGCCTTTTATTATGGAATAAGCAGATTAGAATATGAATGAATAAATTAATAAACTTATTATTCTACAAAAGCAGTTTAAAAGAAAGAATAATGTGTTTAGTTTTATCTGCTCGCAACATATTATATTTGCACCTGAGGATCTATTTCTCTACAGAGGATTAAAGAAACCAGCAGCCAGAATATACACTGTACAAATACACTGACCTCAGTTATTGTGGCTCCATTAATTTGCCCACATACAGGGGGATTTTTACAAAGCTGGCCAAGCAGGTGGATCACAGCTCTACTTGCTGTGAGCTCAAATTATGCAAAGGGGGTTTCAGCTGGAATCAGAGACTAATGCATGAAGAACATGCATGACTTGCTCTGTTATCAAAACTAACGAAGACAGCAGGATGCTGTGTGGTACATAAATCATCAAAACAAATTGTGAATCCTGGGAATGTTCATAAGCTACGTGCTATGTAGTGACAGCTGGTGATGAATTCTCTGTTCGGTCTTCCAGCAATGGGTAGCCAAACAAACTTACAACACACCAGAGCACCGTATTCGGTGCATATGAAAAGTACATCACAAAGATATTTAGCAAATGTTTTAATGCAGCATTATTGAATTCTGGAATTGGATTAATCATAAGGTCAGTTGTTGGAGAGGATGCAAGTCTAGAAAGTTTACCTAAAACACAAATTATACAAAGACCTAAAAAAACAATTATCCAACAAAATAGTAGCTGAGAACAAACATAGCCATGTAACATCGCAAAATAACATAACAGGACAACAAAACAAATTAGCATATCAACCACCAAACTAAGACAGACTAAAACACTGAGGTATATATACACAAATAATAGGTGAAAACAATTACCTAAACATACCTGAACACGATGAGTAAACCAAACAATGACAATACTTATGAACACATGGGGAGGGAAATAAACAAGTCTCATTATTTCATTCGGTTAGCCTGATGGAGTAACGTACCACATATCCCAGACAAAAATAAAAAAATATTATGGACAAATAGTGTATGGGGCGGCTCGGTGGCGTAGTGGATAGCACGGTCGCCAAGAAGGTCCCAGGTTTGATTACCGGGCCGAGAATCTTTCTGTGCAGAGTTTGCTTGTTCTCCCTGCGCTTGCCTAAGTTTCCTCCAGGTACTCCGGTTTCCTCCCACAGTCCAAAAACATGCAGATTAGGTCGACTGTTGATTCTACATCGCCCATAGGAGTGAATGTGTGTGTGAATGTATGTTTGTCTATGTGTTGCCCTGAGGTGGACTGGTGACCCATCCAGGGTGTGCACCTACCTCTCGCCCTATGTAAGCTGCGATCACATAGGACTTCTCGCCCTTTGTAAGATGTGATCCCCCATGACACCAAATCAGGGAATAAGCGGGTAAGAAGATGAAGAATGAATGAATAAATGAATGAATGAATGAATTAATGAATGAATGAAATAGGGTATGAAGAATGAAACATTTCCCAACTTGCTGTTATTGTAAAAGAATCAATACCCCAAGAAATGTTTTCCATTGCTTGCCGAAGCTATCTGCAATGTTAGCGTAAATGTTAAATCTTCTTTTAGCAAGTCTCTCAGCAGTAACATTATAATGATGAAAGCCTGTGGTGAAGATGAATCGACAAATGCTAAGAGTAGCTGGAGGGCAGTGCACTGGCATGGGACCCGTTTGATCATCCTTAACATTAAGGAGAATCGTACACTGTGCCTCTTTAGGGCTGTGTGCAATCAGGCTCATTAAAAACAATTCAGAAGATAATGATAAGCGAGCTTTCTTGTGTGCTAAAGCACAGAGAATTCCAGTCCATTGGCCTGTTGGTAATGCAATATTACAAACACACGCTAGTCAGAGGTCAAATCAGCGGCAGAAAGAACTAATTAGGTATATGGACCAGAGGACATTTGCATGCAAACATTAGGAAGTAGTTACTCCTAAACAGTCTTGCCATACTGTCAGCGTATCCTAAGATTTTCTGATGTCAAAGAAGTGGTATACTCAAATCAACTCAGAACAAAAGGGCATGTGGTGGCTCAACTATTGAAACTGCTCTAGCGTTATGGCCCTAACTTTCTAAGATGGGATATGTGAAGAAAGAATTTCACAGTGCTGTAAAAAGTATATGATACCCATGTGTGACAAGACTGTTGCAACAAGATGTTTGCAACAGTTTTATATATTATTTTATATTAAAGGTTTACCCACACCGGCTCTAAGTATCTCTCTCTCTTTCACTGTAACTGCTAAATAGACAAACACATGATTAGCATTCAATTTTACATGAGTTGCCACGCCTCCTCCACACTATGTCTTTCTCTTTTTTCTCTTATGCTTATCTAAAAATAATATTAATGTCTAATCAAGACAGTTCAAGGAATTGCAATTATGCTGGGAAATGGCTTTACTCAGTGAGTTATGTGTAACAGAGTGCTATATTAGTCTGGTTCAAGACACACATCATTTTAGTTTGGTATCAAGTTGTAGCATGTGATGGGTTGTGTAATATGAACTACATCCTTTACAGTAAACGATGGGTTTTTCTTTTAATAGTAACTGTAAAATACTGGAAGACAAAAAATCTAAAGGATCTCATAGCTAGAGTATAATGCATAGGAAGAAAATAGTGCACTGTATATGATGGGTACACTAAAATGTACAGTATATGACCGATGCAACTCTTACCTTCACCATAGCATGCAAATGAATTACATTTTTAATTAAGAAATGAATGCAGATTTGTACATTTAACTCTTTGGAGTTGCATTACAATGTAAAAGGTTTTGGATACCTGAGCATAGGAAACATGGATGTTCTTATTCCAGAGTTTTGCATGTTACATGGATTTCCTCGGGTTTTCTCCCATTGTCCCAAAAAAATGCACATTAGGTTGATTGGTGATTCTAAATTGTCCATAGTCGTGAATGTGTGTGTGAGTGGTTGTTGAACCCCGTACCCCCGAATTAGGAACTAAGCGGGTAAGAAGATTAATGAATGAGTGAATGATAAATGAAGATGAATGAATGAATGTATCTGAGCCAAGTTGGTTCTTGTATTTTTTCTCTCTCTAATAAAAATGATTTAATGTTCTTTATTTGTCTACTGTCTGGTCTGGTACTTTTATACTTTTTTGTAGGAAAGTTATGGAGGCAGAGGACTGTGATCCAGGCATCTCAGGGTGATGGCCGTCCTTGTCCTTCTCAGATGGAGCAGTGGAAACCATGTCCTGTTAAACCCTGCTACAGCTGGAGATACAGCGCCTGGTCTCCATGTAAAGTCGAGGTCAGGCTTCATTGCATTTTTCATATGCTTTCTTTGCATATATCCTGACTGGCTGTGGTAAGGTTTCTAGATTGCTGTGCCCTTGGCGGGACACAAGATAACAAGGAGATCAAACGGCTTTCTGCCATCTCTCTCTCTCTCTCTCTCTCTCTCTCTCTCTCTCTCTCTCTCTCTCTCTCTCTCTCTCTCTAAATCTTAATACTAAGGTAAAATGGTAAAGAAAGCAAATTATTTCTATCAGAAGAAGGAACGTCTTATGTTGCTAAAGTCTAGTTAAGTTTTTATTGTCATGCCATAAATTCAGGACTGTATTACAGTAAAAGAGAAATAAATGAATAATGTGAAATAAAATGAATGGCTGTGTTATATGCAGGGTGCTCGGTGTGGAGAAGGCCTTCGTTTCAGAAATGTGTCCTGCTTTGTGGCTGACAATACTGGGGGTAATGGTGGAAGTTTGGTGGATGATGAACTATGTGGTGATCTGGAACAGACTGTGGATGGAGACAAGCAGACAATTTTGGAGGAGACTTGTACATTTCCATGCCCAGGTAATGATCTCTCTCTCTCTCTCTCTCTCTCTCTCTCTCTCTCTCTCTCTCTCTCTCTCTCTCTCTCTCTCT
>JAOTRA010000009.1:6884639-6898838 GCA_026260255.1 Pseudolaguvia tuberculata | reverse complement strand
TTCAAACCAAAAATAGAGAAACAAGCTGCATATATATATTGTTATATTTGTCACTGGCCTCAGAATGGACCCATTTTTAGCATTCCATCTGTTTTTAATTATATATTTGCATGAAATAGTGTTTTGGGTCTTCCAATGTACATACCCAGAAGAAATAAAAAGAAAATTAAGGCCTTACACTCCGGTCTCAGCCAAAAGAGTGGGTGTGAATTTGATGGAACTGGCAGGTACACTCACCATCTGTGCTTCGTCATTTTTTTTATTTGGTTTTGTTTTCCAAACACGCTGAGGTCCCAACACTCTCAGGTCCCAACACTCTGGCTTTGCTACAGCATGTCTGGCAAACTGGTGTAGTGCTGTGGATAAGCAGTATCGGTGGTTGGTTGCATGTTCCCATACAGTGTTGTCCTACAGGTCTGCAGTTATAATTCAAGAAACTATAAAGAATTTGTCCATTCTAATTGAAATTAATTTGATTGAAAAGCCTTTTTGAGCATATTACAGTAAAAAGTAATTAGTTATGGATTTATTGTATACAGTATTATATACAATAGTTTCTTCTCACAAATAGTAACTGATTTGCATAATTACAAAAGTAACTAATTATCAGGAAAATTAGCTATTGTATTACCTTTATATTAAAATGTATAAATATATGAAATTAATAAATAGTATAAATTACCATTAGATATTGTACACAAATCTAGCCTACTTTTAATTTTGTAGTATCATGTGTTGATTTAAAATGTTTATAACACAGATTTTGTTTATAACACAGATTTTGTTTATAACACAGATTTTGTTTATAACACAGATTTTGTTTATAACACAGATTTTGTTTATAACACAGATTTTGAAAGACTTTTTTGATGGTCATAATTTCCATGCGGTTGCAACAGGCGGTTTTCCCAAGATTGCACAGGTTTCCTCTGGGTGGTCCGATTTCCTCATATAGTCCAAAATCATGCACACTATCTGCACTGGGATAGACTCCAGGAGATCCCAGTGACCCTGAATTATGGAATAAGCAGGATAGAAGATGAATATAAGTTCCTATTTGCATAATTTACCTTTAAACTCATTGGACATGTCTTGGCTCTGAATCTTGCACAGTGTTGGAATTTCAATCATACTACTATAGAAATCATACTATATGAAATTTTTTAAAGGTCTGGAAGTACATAGGACATAAATAGTAGTATGTGATTTTGGACTGAGCCGATGTAAGTATCTTTGACTGTACATGCTTCTGCATTCTGCCTCTTCTCCTACTTTTTCTTCTTCTCCTTTCGGCTGCTCCCGTTAAGGGTCGCCACAGCTGATCACTCTCCTCCACACTAACCTGTCCAACACATCAGCCTCTTTCAACTACCTGCATGTCTTCTCTCATCACATCGATAAACCTACTCCTTGGTCTTCCTCTTTTGCTCCTGCCCAGCACCTCCATCTTCATCATTCTTCTACCAATATACTGCATGTCCTTCCTCTGCACATGTCCAAACCATCTCAAACTAGCCTTCCTCACCTTGTCTCCAAAACATCCTACATGCGCCGTCATTTCTAATCCTGTCAATTCTTGTCACCCCCAATGAAAATCTCAACATATTCAACTCTGCCACCTCCAGCTCCATATGTCTTTTTGACAACGCCACTGTCTCTAAACCGTACAACATTGCAGGTCTCACTAAAGTCTTATAAACTTTCCTTTTGACTCTTGCTTTAACTTTTCAAACCACTCTCCATTACTTTGCACTGTTGACCCAATGTACTTAAACTCTTCCACGTTCACAATCTCTCCCTATCCCTAAAAACCTCACCACTCCATTGCCTTCCCTCTCATTCACACACATGTACTCTGACTTACTCCTACTGACTTTCATTCCCCTTCTCTCCAGCGAGTATCTCCACCTTTCCAGATTCTTCTCAACTTGCTCCCTACTCTCACTACAAATCACAATATCATCCGCAAACATCATTGTCCATCATCTGTCTGACCTCACCTTCACCTTGAACCAGTCTGACATTCCTACTGCACAGTTCGCTGCTGTCACACTGTCCTCCTACATGTCCTGCACCACCTTCCAATACTTCTCTGCTACACTTGTCTTCCGGAGTTGTGATCTGCATATTTGATTTTGCTGGGTTTTCTGCTGGATGCCCTTCCTAATGCAACCCTCCCCATTTTTCCGGGCTTGGGACCGGCACTAAGAATGCATTCTGCACTCTGCCTTTAACTAAACCAGTGAAATGCAGTCAGGGGAGGCAGGGGAGGCACAGCCTCTCCTGTCATCATGGAAATATAAAATGAAAAATAAATTAAGTGGTTATATTTATTCAGTGTTAAAGTATTTTTTTTTTCCATTTAACTTCACAATTTTTTTTCCAAACTGAGCACTGAGGCTAAACATGGATTTCACAATCACTATGCTGTGCTGGTGCTATGCAGTAACACCATGTCTCTGCATGTCGCTATTAAAACACTTTTACTATATGAATTAAATTAGTTCAGATGGTGTATATAATGCACAGTGTTAATTTTTTTATTATCAACAACTGTATGTGTGTATCATATTCTTGTGCTGAGTGGTCATAATACTGCTGCAAATTGAGGCATGCAGTTCATGGCAGGGGGCGATAGTGATCCCAGGGATTCACAGACTTTTAAAACTGAAGAATGATAAAGAGGACTTTTACAAACAAGTTATCAATGCTTTTATTCAAAAGCACATAGAATTCATTTAGAAGTAAAGGTAAGGCGATAATAACATTTTTTTTTTTTCGATGCTACAGTTTGTATATGTAAAGATGCTGATATAAAATTTTAAACAGAACACGTTAAATATTGCTAATCAAATGTTGAATAAGCTACTCTGTAGGGTGCATTTATTTGTAAATCTGACTGTGATGATATCAGTACTACCCCCCCCCCCCCCACACACACACACCACTAGTACAACTGCATTTTATTGTCAATTTGTCTGATTACTTATCAGTGAAAAAAATGTAATGCTGTTAAAATGCCTATCAATGCTCATATGTGATAATGGCATTACTTCAGCCACATCAGATATTTAAGGTCCAATGACACCTCCTGTAATGTTTCTTCCTACTGCACTATTTATTTGCACTTGACATGAGCAAAAGTCTCTTGTTTTTTATATTAAGCTTGTGTACCAGTCGGATATGAAACTAAATGCAGATTTCTGAGGTTCTGAGGTCTATGTTTCAACAAAATTCAGGATTAAAGATTACGGTACATATACCAGATGTTCTGTCGGCAGGAGATCAGACACTGCCCATCAAATGATTAATTTATCTCTACAATGAAGCGCACTAATGGCAGAGTCATGCTGTGGAAATATTTTTCAGATTTATTGGAGGCTTTCTAAGACTCAGGAGAAAATAAGTGAGTGTTTGAACTTAATTAACAGTACTCAGGTCCTCAGAAATCAAATATATACAGTACATCCATAACACAATGCAGTATTGGATGATTGAATAACTGAATTACTCAATATATAGTATGTGAATATATACAGAATATTAACAGAAGTCTATTTGAATAAAAGTGCTAAAGGTAATGTAAATTACATGTGGGAAAAGGTGTTTATTGCTGACCCAAAAGATCATGGGTTCAATTCCCATCAAACTGACACTGCTGGGTAGACAGAGCAAGGTCCTTAACCCGCAACTGCCCAGTTGTATAAATTAGATAAATGTATCCATTCTGAATAATAGCTTATGGCAAAATTGAAGTTCTAACTTCTTAGAGAACTTTTGGAGAAATGGAAGCAATCTAAGGTTGCACCATAAAAAAAACTAATACATTAACATTAAAGGCAATTTTCTTTATTTTAATAACTATATAGGTATAAATGAAAAAATAATAATAATAATTAATTAAAATGCACAATAGGGGGCAGCACAGTGGCTAAGTGGTTAGCATTGATGCCTCACACCGAGATGGGCTGGGTTTGATTTCAGGGTCTTTCTATGCTTGAAATTTCCATGTTCTTCCTTTGCTTTCTGTGCTGAGTTCACTCTGCGAATTCAGGTTTTTTCACAGTCTAAAAACTTGGTAGGTTGATTTTTTCCCCCATGATCCGCACATTCAACTTGCCCTTCCTAACCCTTCCATTTATCCGTTCTTGGGGCAGACACTAAGGATGCTCTGGCTTGTGCGACCCTAATGGCTGGATTTTTTTGGGGATGTTTTTAGACTGTGAGAGGAAACCGGAGTAACCCAAGCAAGAAAATTCAAACAGCATACAAAGATCCTTGACCCGGGAATTGAACCCGGGAATTTCTTGTTGTGAGACGACCGTGCTAATCTCTGCGCCATTGCGCCACCCATGTACGTTAGGTTGATTTATGATTCTAAATTGCCCATAGGAGTGAGTGTAAGTATGTGTGTGGCCCTGTGATGGATCTGTTCAGGGTATGCCTTGCCTACCTTTCTTAGAGCTGGGATAGGCTAATTTATTTTAAGGAAATGTTTAAACGATTAATGACAATCTTAAAACTTAATTTATGTATCTACTAACCATAAAAATTGCTTTACTAATGATTTACTGTTCATTAGTCAATCTGAAAGGATAGACTATAGAATTTCAGCCATTAATAGACGCACATTTATCCACAAAAAATTCTCCAATGTGCAGTCAATTTTGGCATCCCATGAAGCTAAAGCAAGTTGAACTGTGTGTCTCTTCCGGTTTCATTTTCAGACATCTTGTTTAGTGTGTGTGTGTGTGTGTGTGTGTGTGTGGAAGTGCATTAAATGACATAGCGAAAGTGGGCTCAGGTCTGCAGGATGAGACAGATCGTCTTGTTGAATTGGCTGCACCTATTCTGTGCTCTTTTTGGCCCACTTTAATCCACAAGATCACTCTTTATCCACTGGGGTACAGGTGCAATATGGTAGGACATATCGAGCCATCTGATTGGATTAGCCACTCTGTTCTGTAGTGGAAACAAGTGACAGGAGGAGAAAGAAAATCTCAAGTGGATTGGGGGAAATCCATGGTCTTGTTCATTTCTAAATCTGTTGCAGTCTGGTGCAATTCTTCTTTACAGCCTCTATGAGAAATAAAGCGGGGTTTGTTTTTTTGTGTGTATAACACAAAGAAAATTATTTTTTCAATTTCTATTTGGGTAAGATTCCTGTCAGTTTAGATTACTATACTTTAGTGTTGTGACTGTGATTAAACCTCATTAGTGTGTTAAAGAAACCTATTTATTAATGTAGACCAGTGGTTCCCAACGAGTGGTGGAGGTGTGGGGCTGGGGGGTGTCTGGGCAGTGGACATAAAAATATTTGGGACCATATGTGCCTGCTTTTCTTGCCTTATTGCTCTGCCTATGACTACAACAACATACCACAAAGCATTTTCTTTAAAATAAAGTTTAGTTTTGTTGGAGATGTAATAATAATTTTCCTAAAATTTTTTATTAATTTTTTGTGAAATGTGATAAAATATATACTGAAATTTTTCCAAATTAACCTAAATATGAATGAAAGTATTCACTTAAACCGTTAAACAAATAACAGATGCTTTTGTTATCTTTAGTGTACAACAGAATAAAAAATAAAAAAGATACAGGGTGTTTGTCCAAAATCCTAATTTCTTCATTCATTCATTCATTTTATTACCCTTTTTTTTCCCTAATTCAGGGTCACGGGGTCTGCTGGTGTCTATCACCGCGCACATAGAGCGAGAATCAAGAGTACACCCTGGATGGATCGCCAGGCCATCGTAGGGCAACACATAGACAAACAACCATTCACACACCCATTCACTTCTATGGACAATTTCGGATCACCAATCGACCTAATCTGCATGTTTTTGGACTCCGGGAGAAAATGGACTACCCTGAAGAAACCCACGCAAGAGCGGGAAGAACATGCAAACTATGCACAAAAAGATCCCTGGCCAGGGAATCGAACCTGGGTCCTTTTTGTTGTGAGGCGACAGTGCTATTTACTATGCCAACTTGATGATTGACAAATTTAAGAGCTTAAGCTTCATACACTGAATATACACATTCAAATATGCAAGTATATTAGTATGCAAAGATACACACACACTTCAAGATTTAACATCCAATTACAAAAAAGAGACATTTTCAGAGATTAGAATTCTGGCATGGAATATTTTATTATTTAGTAACATATCAATTATTCTCTGTTTCCTATAACAAAAATGCTTTGGTTCATACATATGTATATTGCTACAAAACAATTGAGTCATGACATTCATTGTTGAATATCTTTTATAAGAACCAAAAACTGATTTTTTTAATCTGCTTTTCCCTAACCTGACAGAATTTCTGTTTAAAAACCCTGAAGACAATGTGAATGACAACCAGGAGCCTGGGTGAATCATAGGGCTTTCTCATTTTAATAGAAATCATAGTGTATTCATCAGATTGCTAGTAGTTTGTCAGGACAGAGTGTGTGTACCTGCCTTAAAATACAATAATACAATAAAAAAATGCAACAGGACAAAAACAAATGTTGGACTATTAGGTTTTGATGTACCTGAAATACTCCTGAATGAATATTCATTCATTCATTCATTCATTCATTCATTCATTCATTCATTCATCTTCTTACCCGCTTATTCCCTAATTTGGGTCACGGAGGTCTGCTGCGCCTATCCCAGCGCACATAGGACAAGAGGCGGGGCTACACCCCGGACAACACATAGATAAACAACCATTCACACACACATTCACTCCTATGGATAATTTAGAATCACCAATCCACCTAATCTGCATGTTTTTGGACTGTGGGAGGAAACCAGAGTGTTGGAGGAAACCCACACAAGCACGGGGAGAACATGCAAACTCTGCACAGAAAAATCCCTGGCCCGGGAATTGAACCCGGGACCTTCTTGTTGTGAGGTGACCGTGCTAACCACTAACCACCCGTGCCGCCTTCCTGAATGGATATATTGTACAAAATGTTGTAGACTTTTTCAGACAATATTGAAAAAACAGTTAAAAAGCAGTCACCCTAAATGTGTGTAACAACATGACTAGATATCTGTATTTGAAGGGCAAACCAAAGAGCCGTTATAAAACGGAATAGTGTGTTTTAATGGCAAAAAATAGTGAATGTTAAAACTATCATCAGTGGTGTCAATGCCATTGATGGCCTAAACACTATTAGAAGCTGACCCATATTTAAATTATAATATTTGTTCCATTAAATTGTATTTATTTATTCCCAACTGTTTATTCTCTTTATTTTATAGTGTTTCTCTCAGATACAGTGCTTCCAATATGTGTATGTGGATTTTATTTTTTTGTCTATAGTAACTTTTTTTAGTTTTCTATGTGCTGCTATTTAAATGAAATCTACCAAAATCGCAGTAGTGTAACATAAACTATATATTAGGAGTGTCTGACTGGTAATTGGATTAGTGGATAGTACTATTAATCAGGAAGGTGATGGGATCGACCAGAAAGTAATGCTATATAAAAATGAGCAGCAGCATGTCTCAGTAATATTGTTTCCTCCAGCGTTTGTGTATGAGAAAGAAAATACAAAAAAATGCCACAAAAAAGCAAAATATGGCAACAGAAAAAGAAAGAGGTTCACAATTTAAGTGTTGCGCTTATCTATGTTCCAGATTAATCTCAGGCACAGATAGACACTCACTTTCATGGGAGTGGAGCATGCGCAGTTAGTGCCTTTAAGGTTGTGAGTGCCTGCCAATGTGTGTGCTTTGCTTCCATCTGGCTATTTTTAATGAGGATGGGCAAGTACAAGGTCCCCAAGCCTCAGGCTCCATTGCTGCTGAGGCACATTGCAGTCTGATATCCTGGGGCTCCCAGGCAAAGGTGTATGAGTCAGGCCTAGCCTTATCTCATTTGCCAACCGCTTGCTCCGTGGTCTATTGCTATGGCTGAGGAAGCCCGCTCTGCAGATTCCCCTTCCCCCAAGGTATAGATCTGATTCCAGCTTCAGAGTAGGTGGAAGTATTGAGAGGTGTGTGGAGTACCATACTTCCCACCATACTTCCCAGCGTATGAGGAGCCAGTAAGCTAAAAATAGAGCAGGTACCTGTTATACAAGTTAGACTAATATTTTCACAAATCTTTTTTAGCAAATATAAATAAATACTATTAAATGTAAATAAATAGTTACTATCTTGCTTTTTTTATTTACTGCTATTTTCCCCCAAACCTTTTTGATGTGTAATTTGTAATGTTAAATTGTAAAAGCTGGAAATATTTCATGTTCAATGTTTTTTAGCAGATAAAGAAACAATTATATTTACATTTACTGCATTTAGCAAATACAATTTTTTCTTTATTAATGAACTAATTAAGATTGTAAAAGCTGGAAAATATTTAATGTTCAATGTTTTTTTAGCAGATAAAGAAAATTTCAGGGATGCAGTGATCCCTGAACACCACACTAGGGTGCCGACTCCAGAATTCTGAGGAACAGACTTCCTGTTTCGGGTCAGAGGGCATAGGCGCCCTATTTAAGGAGCGCCATCCTTTGGACATATTGCGAAGTATTGTTTTGGTAACCAAACTTACCAAGCGTCTTGATAACTAGATATTACGGATTATGACCTTTTGCACGTTTACCTAAATACGAGTTAGCCTAATGTTTTGAACCTGTATGTTTGTCTGTTCCCACCCTTAACCTACCCCACCTTTGAAATAAACACTTTAGAGTGAACTAACTTGCTGAGTACACTGCGTCATGGATTCTCCTACTACACCCCCTACATTACAACAGTATTTAGAAAACACTATTTTTTTTTTCATTTTTATTATTTAACGAATTAAAACAAATAGATGTGCTTTTTACATTAAGTACTTTACTTTTAATTGCTTATATTTAAATGGCATTAAAAACACAGAAAAACATCAAGAATATGTTATAATATAAAAATGTTACTGAATTGATTTGGTCATTTTAACCAATTTAATGTTGAATCTAACAAAAGATTCAACATTTCATTTTAGATTAACTTGCCTCAATATCATCTTTTTTAATGTTACAGACTGATTACATTTACAATGTACCAGATTTACAATGCAACAAATGTCATATAGTGGTTTGAAGCAAAGTTAAAGTGAAATATGCCTTTTAGGCCAAACCTCCTGTAGACTTAATGTTTCCGCTACATTTTAACAGAAACATCTGCACATGCTTATCAATATGCATTTCTATTTATGCGTAATTTAATCATTTGATAAATGTTTACTGGAAATATCAAAATAATGAAATCTGGGCAGGAATAGAAACGAATTTATTAGAGAGACGGAGCATGTAGGATGTTTTGTAGAAATGACATGCAGTATACTGGTAGAAGAATGCTGGAGGTCTGGAGAAGAAAAGAAGAACGAGTCTGGAGGTGCCGGGCAGGAGGAAACGAGGACAACCAAGGAGTAGGTTTTCGAAAGTGATGAGGGAAGACATGCAGGTAGTTGGGTTGAAAGAGGCAGATGTACAGGACTGGGTAGTCTGGAGAAGAGCAATCCGCTGTGGTGACCCCTAACGGGAGCAGCCGAATGTAGAAGAAGAAGAAGATGTCACTTGTCGTGGTCGGTGTTTATGTATTTATGTATTTGTTTTAGGGAGTCATGTTTAGATGTTCTTTCCATGAAAAAGCAATACATAAGCTGTGAAAAAATAAAGAAAAATATTTAAATATGAACTTTTAGAGACCTCTCTGTGTGGAGTTTCAATATTCTCACCATAATTGTTTGAATTTAGATATATTGGTGGTTCTAAATTGCCCATAGCAGTGTGTCTGAGTTTGCCTACATGGTTGTTCATCTATGCGACGTGCCCAGGGTGTACCCCCCTGCCCTTTGCCCTTCAGAGAGCAATAAGTAAAGTTGTTATAGAAGATGTATGAATGAATGAATGTTTTAACTATTTCGTTGTAGATAAATCTATACAATACAATTTATATACTTTGTATTCTACTTTTTTAACCAAGTAAAGGCAATGTCATCATTAAAATGGATAGTTTATTTTTTCAGGTAATGCACAGAAATGTCAAAAAAAATAAAATATAACACAATCTCGGTGAGTATACATTGCCTGCTCCCATGTCTATTGAAGAGCAAAAGTCCATGGCAGACTAAAAATCCGTATATAAATTGTTGTCTCAGAGGTTGATTACTGCACATGCTGAGGTCACTCATATTTCCCTTGAGGTCCGTGGTGGAGAATTCTGTCCTGTTACTTTTTATAGGATAAATATATCTTATTCAACACTTTCCCCAAACAGAAATGGCACCTAGAAAATCCAGACACACCACAGTCCACTTGTAAAATTAATGAGGCAAAAAATGCTGCATTAGCTATAAAAGGTTGCATTTAATTACATTACTAAATCTGTCAATGTCAATTAACATGCATATAAACTATAAAGAAGAAAATTATCATGAGCTTTTTTTTTATATCATATAAGTTTTGTTTAGGTTCCGATAAAAAGACTCCTCCTCTAACCCTTACTATAACCTTCATACTCATTAATATGCAAGCATTAGACTGTGTTAGATAATTAAATAATGAACACTGGTTAAAAGAAAAACGCCCATTTACAACCAAAGGTAGACATTCTGACCGGAAACGAAAGTAAAATCATACAATGATTAATAGAAGAGGCAAGAAGAATGGCAGAAAAAGAAGGTTCTTGGTTCGATTTCCTGTCGAGTTTATGTTCTCTTTCTCATAGGGGTGAGAGTGTGTGGTTGAATGTCTATGTGTGGCCCTGCGATGGACTGGCTCCTGTTCGAGGTGCACCCCTGATTCTTGCCCTATGTGTGTTTGTATATGTTCCAGCAGAGCCCTGTGACCTCAAATTAGGGAATAAGAGGGTTAGAATATGAATTAATGAATGACTAACAGAGGCAATGGACAAAGACAAAATGAGTATTTGGTATTTTGCCTTCTACACCCTATGTAAATGTTGAAAAAAGAGACCACGCACTTCTATAAGCAATATAGAAATACCAGTCAACCTAACAAACATGTTTTTGAACTGTGAGAGGAAACTAGAGTATCCAGAGAAAACCCACGCAGGTATGCGGAAAACATGCAATCCTTGCCCGAATCAAACCCGGGACCTTAAAGCTGTTTGGTGACTCTGCTAACCATGGCTTTCATGGTAGATGCTACGAAATCAACCAAAACAGGATATCAATGTATCAGTTGTGCAGATTGTATTGTGCAGAACTAATACACTCTTTAAAAAGATTTAAGACTTGTCATGTGTAAAGGAAGCGATAGAGAAATACTTTTGGTGGATTCTCCTAATCTATGACAAATTCTAAACACATGAGAAAATAAGATTAAAAAAACACAAGATGGTATCATTTTACCTCATTTATTTCCAAATTCGGGGTCACAGGGTTCTGCTGGGGCACACATTCACTCCTATGGATCATTTTGAATCATCAATCAACCTAATTTACATATTTTTGTACTGTGATACCCGGTACTCACCCAGAGGAAACCTACACAAGCACAGGGAGAACTCCGCACAGAAAGATCTCTGGCCTGGGAATCGAATCCGGGACCTTCTTGTTGTGACACAACCATGCCACCCCAAGATGGAATCACCATTTTACAAATAAAGAAGGTCCATGTGGATGTAGTTGTAAGACTGACGATAGAGGTGGATCCATATTGCCGAAATCATGCAGATTTATTCACAGTTCATAAGCAGAGTCAAGAAAGTCGGTAACCAGTAATCCTGGGAACAAGGAAACAAATCTAAATTATTGGTATGTCCATTATAGGCAAACAATTCTTTGCAATGTTATTATCAAAAATGAATTATTAATTATTAATGATGAAACTGAAATCCACTTAGACATAAGGGAATTGAGGTCACATATGTATGATGTTTTTCTTCTGCATCATCTTTCAGCTGTTCCCTACATCCTCCACTCATACCCACTAACTTCATAAGCTCATTTATCAGATCCATATAGCTTCTCTGTAACCTCCCACTTTATCACCTGTATGGCAGCTCAAGTTCCACCATCTTCCTATCAATATTTCCTCCTATAATTCGTGACTTCTTATACTTCTTGGACTGTGTATAATTGTGTTTAGTCAGTCAAAAAATTGGAGAACTACAACTAAATATTTCTACTGCTCTTGTTGAAATCTCTGTGGACTTGCAAACCTCACCTTTTTTGACTTCTACAATTTTTGATGAGCAATGCATAGTTAGGAAAGATATCTCAGAGGCCGCTCCGGGCCGCTCGCCTACTCTGCCAGGCCAGATGCAGTGATGCCAGATGGAGAAGCTAATCAATGGCGCAGCAGGCAGAGCAACGTGCCACAGTGCCAACAGTGTTCAGACAGCCTTTGGGACCAAGTTCATTCCAGTAATTTTCGGTTTTCTTCCGAATAATACTTCATACTAATAATTGATCATGCATTTGAACTTCACCACTTAGAGCAAATCGTTGTATAAAAGTTCCTCAGAACATGACAGCTTTTTCCCACCCAATCCCAGAATATTCAGGGACAGTGGTGGCACAATTGATTGAGTTGCTAAATTGTTGATTGACATGCTAGGAAGACCTGGGTTCAAGTCCAACCACTGCCAAGGAAGCCCTGGGTTCATGGCCAAGGAGGACCTGGATTCAAACATCACCGCTGCTAAGCCTGCCACTGTTTGGTCCCTGAGCAAGACCTTTAACTTTTCATTTACAATAAGTAAGTGAGATGAGATGAGATGAGATAAGATAAATATCATGAATAACTTCTCGGTTGTATTTGTAATAAAGTTTTACAAGCCAAGCACATCATTACAAGACCCAGTTATCATCCTAACTGTTTGTTAATGACTAGAAATAGGGTTTAATGGAGGTTATACTTACAGCATGATGAGCATCACTTGAGATGTAGTCAAACATAATATGATTAGTTGCATAATTTATGGTATATATTAAGGCATGATATGAAACCCTGATGAATTGCTTAGACTAATCTTGCCTCGCTAATAAGCATCATGAACTGTTAATTGGTGAACATACATAGAAACCTTTTAAATCATTGTCAGATATGAAAGCATAAATGGTTTTTACCATATACATCCTCTACTAAATGAGCAGTTTCGATAGAGATTGCAAAATTGTCCTTTGGAACGCTACGTTTCCTTGATGAGGCGCAATAGAGATGTCAGCAAATCATGAACGTTAACATGACTTCAAATAGTATTCTGAATCTGTTTGAAGTTTTGCATGCTCTCACATTATTCTACTTTATAAACATAATCTCATTCGGTCTATTAAAAATTCAGTTGAATTTAAGTCTGTCTTCCCACCACAACAAACATTTACACGGCATGCTGGTTCCACAAGTTCGACAGAATTGTCATTGACCCCCTTGCACACACACTCCATTCTTTTGCCATCTGGTAACTTGAAGCATTTGGACATTCACAACCAGCCTGAGTAACCCAACCCCTCAAGCTATCAAACTCCTCAATACCTTGAACTGGACTAGCACACCAGTACTTTCCTGACCAAATCCTGGACTCAATTGCATCGTGCTGCTTTAATGGCTCAATATGTTCACTTTACAACATATCTGCATTTGCTTGCTTTTGTGCTTTGTGTAGAAAATTGTCCTGCAGAGAACTTATATAAAGTACCTTTTTGTTGTGTATGCTGAACTCATTGTCTTACCTTTTTATAAATGAGCATATTGAGAAATACAGGTGTCAATGGTTTGCATTTGAGATATGAGATAGAGTCAAAGTCAAGTCAAAGTCAACAAAGTTTTTATTGTTATTTTAACCATATATGACAGATCAGTATACAGTGAAATAAGGCAACGTTTCTCCAGGATCTTGGTGCTACGGACAGTAATTTTATACAATAAAAAAAAAGAGTGAGACAAGTGCAACACAAAGACAGCAGATAAAGACAATAACACAAAGACACAGACACCGACTAAAGATTGCCATTGAGGTAGTTGAGATAGACAATCGCAATTAAAGGGACAAGTGTGATAAAGTGAACAGTGCAGTTTGTAAAGTGATCTGTGAAGTTTTGTGAGAGCAGCAGTGCATGCAGTAGTCCATGTGTGTATGTATGCATGCAGTAGTCCATGTATGTGTGTATGCATGCAGTAGTCCATGTGTGTATGTATGCATGCAATAGTCCATGTGTGTATGTATGCATGCAATAGTCCAT
>JAOTRA010000009.1:6874235-6884539 GCA_026260255.1 Pseudolaguvia tuberculata | reverse complement strand
TCACAACCTACTTGTGGAGCATAAGCACTGATGATATTTATCATCACGCCCTCAACTTCCAGCCTCACTTTCATCACGCTATCAGAAATTCTCTTCACCTCCACCACACTCTCAATGTACTCCTTCTTCAGGATTACACCTACACCTTTTCTCCTTCCATCTACATCAGTTTAAATCCACCACCAATGTTCCTGGCCTTACTGCCTTTCCACCTGGTCTCTTGAACACACAACACCACCACCTTTCTACGCTCCATCATGACAGCTAACTCTCTCACTTTACCAGTCATAGTACAAACATTTAAAGAACCCACCCTAAGCTCCACTCTCCTCCACTTCTCCTTCGCCTGCCGTCTCTGTAGACGTCTTCCTCCTCTCCTCATCCTGTTTTGGCCAACAGTAGCCCAATTTCCACCGGCACCCTGTTGGCTAACAGTACATGTGGCGGTCGTGATCCGGTATGGGTTTCTTATTTGTGAGCCGCATATTTGATTTGGCGCAGTTTTACGCTGGATGCCCTTCCTTACGCAACCCTCCCCATTTATCCGGGCTTGGGACCGGCACTAAGAATGCACTGGCTTGTGCAACCCTTATGGCTGGGTTTAACAAATATCATTAATTAACCTTTTTTTGTCTCAAATCTTCTGTCTAAAGTTCCAGAAGCGGTATGCTTCTGGAACATATGTCTCTGAGTGAGAAAGATGCATAATTATGCGTTTATACTGGACAGACCAAAAATGAAAAAAGGGCATTCTACGGTTCTAGACATAACTTGAGACATACCCTTGTAGCTCATTTTATTGTATCTGCTATTGCATCTGTTACAGATGAAATAAGTCAACATTTTGATCGGTGTTTTTTATATTTATTTATTGAAAATTGTCTTTTAAAAGTACACAAATATAAAGTGTGGCAAATATAGAGTGTGACACAAATGTAGATGGTAATAAAAACAAAATATGGTTGTAAACACACATTATACATAACACAAAATATAATTAAGTTGACAAGGCAATTTAAAGATCAACAATTAAGTCTTGCATTGTAACGTCACATTGCATAAAATGTACACTTGATTCCAGGAATCATATATCATCATGCAAATTTCTGCAAATAAAAGAAAATTTTGATTATGCTTGGGAATCTTTAAAGCATGTAAAGCTCATTTTACCATTACATTCTATTATTCCTCTTTTTGCAAACCCATCAAAAAACCTAATGAGGACTTTCCAAAGACACTATAATGTAATAATTTTTTTTTCATCTCATATAAAACTCTATAAGGTAATTGCAATGGCTAACTCAATGGAGTGTGTTTATCTTACCTTTCCACCCTGGGATTTGCTGAAAAAAATTCTCTGCATGCTTAATCTTGCGTGCACCAGTGCATAGAGAAATGGTGGAAAAATATTAAGAGGCAATATTTCAATACATTTTTTATGCATTGGAGGAACAGATATGGATGCTGCTGTAGAGAGAGCTATATAAAACAGATGTGTAACACAGACACTAGTCAGTTACTTAAGAAACGATTTCTAGTTCAAGGGGCATAGGCACTTGGTAGCATTGTAGAAATGGAGCCCCAATCTTTTATTCTGAAATCTATAGATTTATATTTAATATAGTATAATATAATAGAGGATTGCAGTGCTTTGCAAGGTGTGATAATGTCTGTAACAATACAATATCCTTTACATTTCCAACATTTAGTAGTCACTCTTATCCACAGCAGCTAAAATTTATCTCATTTATACAACTGAGCAGTTAAGCGTTTGGGTTGCTTAGGGGCCAACAAATGGTTGTGCTAAGAATCAAACCAAAGACAAACAACCACACACATTTACTCACTATGGCCGATTTAGAATCAAACAAGTGTACATGAAAATGCAAGAGCAGGCAGAACATGCCAATTTCTTCTTGCTGTGCAAATAATTTCTTGCAGGAGAACAAACGCAGCGGCGCTAACTCAAAAGAAGAAAGACAAGTCAAGACGGTCGTAAATGATAAGACGCAGCTGGAAGTGAAATCCTGTGTAATTCTTCTGTAAAGTACCCAAGACAATATTTACAAGACCACTTTGACTTTAAGTGTCACAAAGGCAACAGCTTTATTATGCAGTGTAAACTGTGTTTGTCCAGGATGAATTAATTGCACCTTACAAAAGCTCAGCAAACCTGTGCAATCATGTTGAGGTAAGTTAAAACATATTTGAGTTTATGTAATAGTAAAATCAACCAGTTTAAAACTAATACCTCACTAGAATCATCCAGCCCTCTAACCCTGCTGTAATATTTAGTAAACTTAAGTCTAAATAAATTTGAGTTACATTTTACTTTTACTAAAGTAGGTTTGTAAAACTTTACTTGTACTTAGGTAAAATTTCATTATTGTAGTAACAGTAATTGTACTTGATTTGAGTATATTTGTTCCTCCTTATTACTATTACTTTCCACCAAATGACTTACTATTTCAAAAGGTTCAAGACATTAATTCATTAATTCGTTAATTAAAGAGTGTTTTATAGTAACATAAAATGCCAGGGAACATCTGCAACACCAGATTAAACAACCTATCTATTTGTTACGTATACAGTCCATTATAGAACATTTATAAAACATTTCAGTCAGGGAATCAGTAAAAGCTAAAGCTTAACCAACTTAAAAAATATTGTTTTTAAAATGTACAGCAATAATAGAAACAAATCTGCTGGTTAAAATAACTATCCCAGAATCAGCTTTAAAAAAAAACGATAATGACCTTCAAATGATTTATTTCACTTCCCCAACTTTAATGTATTCTGAAGCTGTTTGTTTCACACATAATAACTACCCGTGTTTGCAGTCCTCATCAAAATATTCTTGTATCAACTGCAGCAACGTGATTGATCAGAGCAGAATATTATACAAGTGCAAAAATCGATAGTGAATTACATAAAACTTGGCCATTACCTGACTCGTGCTGGATATGTGGGATTCATTGGATATGTAATCACACAGAGTGAAATGTCACATCTGGTTTCAATAAGATGTTCTCAGTGCCTTTTGAAGCAGAAGGGTGTGAGAATAAAAAAAAAAATCAATAAGTACTTATCAGTAACTATTAAACTTGGACTATAAAACACCATGGTGGACCTGATCGCTTAGCATGTATAAGTGCATATCAGACTTTTTAAGGGCGTTGAGTGGAAAAATGAAAAGACTGTATAGAAGAGTAGTGAAGAACTATATGTTGTAGTGTGTATATTCATGTAAGTTAATATATAAAGCACATCGACAAACCACCACAAGACTAAATAACATGCTGTACATTCAAAATCAAAGCATAGACAGATAATAATAAACAAAAGTAATAAAAATTTGAAGTCAGGAGGGTCTGCTGGTGCCTATCCCAGCACACATAGGACGAGAGACGGGGGTACACCCTGGACAGGTTGCCAATCCATCACATGGCCAAACATAGACGAACAACCACACACATACATTCACTCCTATGGACAATGTAGAATCACCAATTAACATAATCTGCATGTTTTTTGACTGTGGGAGGAAACCGGAGTACTCAAATGAAACACATGCAAGCACGTGCCGGGAGAACATGTAAACGCTGTACAGAAAGATCTCCGGCCCAGGAATCAAACCCTGGACCTTCTTGTTGTGAGGGAACCGTGCTAAACACTACAAGACTGTGCCGCCCGTATAGATAATTCTGATACTAAATCTTCGAGTACATTAAAAAATCTTAATTGCTAGAAAATTGTTGGGTTATCAGATAAATAAATCATGACGGCATGTGCAATTAAATCTGATCACAGCAAACAGTATAGATTGTTTTCTCTTCAAAAAAAAAAATGTTTAATGTTTTTACTACCTCTGTAAGCTGAATAAGAGAAAATATATGTAGAACCAAAATATTAAACAACTATTGTTTTTTATAATAATAGGGTGGCACGTTGGCTTAGTGGATTAGCACTGTTGCCTCACAGCAAGAAGAAAGCCTTTCTTTATGGAGTTTCCTCCCACAGTCCAAAAACATGTATGTTAGATCAATTGGTGATTCTTAATTGCCCATAGGTGTGAGTGTGTGTAGCCCTGTGATGGACTGGTGACCTTTCCGGGGTGTTCTTTAGAAAGCAGTAAACCCTTTTGACACAAAATGAGAAAATAAGCGTGTATAAAAGATAAAGAAAAATATAATTGGCAGGTGCCCTTAACCAGAGTGACTTACATTCATCTGTAAGTAAATTGGGGGTTAAGAGCCTTGCTCAGAAGCCCAGCAGTGATAACTTTGGTGGTGCTCGAAATCGAACCACAGACTTCCAGTTAGCAGTCGAAAACTTAGTCCTTAAAAAGAGAATCTATGCTTGTTGTTTCACAAGCAGATGATGGTATTCTCACACTTTATGTTTAGATTCTGCAAGGATCATTTATTGTTTGCCGTATGTCACGCTGATCTCACTTCTGGGGATTGATGCATTGTGTTGGCTGTATTATGGGAATACCTTGGTGCAAATAAAACGATATGGCATGAGCTTATCGCTTGACATGAGAAATGGCACAGCGTGTTTAGCATATCGACAGATTTCTTTCAAATTATGACCTTCCGGAAAGCGTAGATAGGAAATGTCAGAAACGGTGAGGGAAAAATCAGGATAATATTTGCAATTCCCTTGTCCTTGGTGCAAAGGGACAAAGGGGTAGAAAATGGCACTCAAAGGCAAAGACAGGGACGATACAGTTCTGGCCATTCACCTGTGAGTGTTGGTGCACATGCATGAAATATGTGTGTGTTTGTGTACATCTCTGTGCTCCTATGTGTGCGTGTGCGTGTGTGTGTGTGTGTGTGTGTGTGTGTGTGTGTGTGTGTGTGTGTGTGTGTGTGTAATTACAGATGCCCGGAATTTGAGCAAGTACTGTGCGGCTGCCAGGCCACTAATTGCTGATATTTACTTCCTATTCCAATAGATGGCTGTGTGCAGCTGAGGCTCTTTGGATGAGGCAACTTCCCCCTCTTCTGACCCACACCTGCATTCTTTTGACTGATGCCACATCAGAGAGCTGATTTTATGTATACACAAAACTGCTATCATTTAAAACAAGCAGAATTCAAATTTCCAGAAATGATAATTAGGATAAAATATACAGTGAATATTATGTGTATGGGGCAACGTGGTGATGTAGTGGTTAGCATGGTTGCCCCACAACAAGAAGGTCCCAGGTTCGATTCCCAGGTCAGAGATCTTCCATGGGTTTCCTCATGGTACTCCGTTTTTTTCCCACTGTCCAAAAACATGCAGATTAGGTTGACTGGTGATTCTAATTTGCTCCTAGGAGTGAATGTGTGTGAGTGGTTAATTGTCTATGTGTAGCCCTGTGATGGACTGGCAACCCGTCCAGGGTGTACCCCCGCCTCTCGCCCTATGTGAGCTAAGATAGGCACCAGCAGACCCCAGTGACCCCAAATTAGGGTAAGAAAATGGATGAATGAATGAATGAATGAATGAATGAATGAATGAATGAATGAATGAATGATGTGTATATGTAGTGGGTTAAATTCAGGATTCAGTGCAGGACAGTTGGATTGAGATAATAGGAAAAGGACGTGCTTGTGTACGTGTTAAATTAAATTTCACAACAAAGCTAAATCTCTTTAGCTGTTTTCTCAAAACCCAAAACCCATAATGCATAGCTGGAACATAAAAAGACGAAAAATTCGTTGTTACTATAGAAACAACAAAAAAGACCAGAAAATTCAGTGTTACTATAGAAACAACAATTAGTGTAACGTCACAGACTATGACAGGCAAACGTGCGGAGACTGACTCAAGGCAACCCCCGACATGTCACTCAATCAGTGTAAGGCAAAACTTTTTCTATTCGGAACATTTTTATTTATTTCTTTTTTAAAGCTTTCTCTTTTTCTTTGAAAGATTTTATTTTTCAGTTTTTCTCTTTTAAAGCTATTCTCTTTACTTTGTGTTTCTCTTTTAAAGCATTCTCTCTTGTATTCTGAAATCTTTCCTCTCTGAAATTCTTTTTTTATAATTTCTTTTCATTATACTCTTCTTTAGATTCCTATACCAGGGCTACACCCCATACCTGGTGCATCCTAAAAGGACAGGTGATTTTGCCTTACACTGATTGGGTGGCATGTCGGGGGTTGCCTTGAGTCAGTCTCCGTGAGTTTGCCTGTGACAAAGTCTGTAGCGTTACACTAATTGTTGTTTCTATAGTAACACTGGATTTGGGGGTATTTTTTGTTGTTTCTATAGTAACAGTGAATTTTTCGTCTTTTTAGGTTCCAGCTATGCATTATGTAGCTACTATTTATTTATTTAATTGTGTCTAGTAACCAGGAACATTTCAAGTCAACTGATTTTTTTTTTGTGTCTGGCACAGGTGGGATCCGAACCATCATTTCTTCAGTCCTCAGTTTTATGTGGAATTGTCATGCAGTGTAAAACTGGCCTATGTGTCAATGCATCTCAGGACACTAAGCACATATATACTTATTTAAACATAGGGATGGTTAAGGAATTTTTTGACCTGTGCTTATGGTTTGAAATTGAGGATATTAGTGCTTTTTACACTGGTTCCTTGTTCACATGGTGAAATGATGTCATGATTTACATGGGATTTACAACATAAACTCCTCCATCATACAATTGCAGTCACGCTTTGCTATATACACTATATTGCAAAACGTTTGCATCACCTGACCCCATTCATATGTGTTTTTGAATCTTATTCCAGGTTTAGTCACCTGAAAAAACATTGGTCATTTATAGGCAGCTGGTAGAATTGCTAACATCTTGAACAGAAAACATGCACGGATGATTCTCTTCTGTAAAAATTACATTTTGATTCCTCTGGACCCTTAAAGCATTGATTTTTTTTATTTTTTTGCGTTCTTACCATGTTTAGCATTTGTACGTTCCAAGCCTTGATTGTTCCTGATTGCTTTACCCTCTATTTGCAATGTTTGTTGATTTTCACTTCAGATTATCCTTCAGCATCGTTTGCACTATCGACCGTCTTTCTGACCCTTACCTGCATAGTTTGCTGACCTTGATTTTAGATTGCAACATTGGAAACTGTTTATTTGTGTTTGTCTAATTCTTTAAGTCCTTTTTGTAAATATAGTAGCTGCTAACTCTGACTACCACATGTCCTGATGTAACAATTACATCAACATTATCATAATCTATTTATGATATGATTTTTATTACACAGCATTTCTTTTGTGTTAAAGTTATGCATATATCCGTGCTTATATCAAATATCAGTGTCAGGCTGTGTTTTGGTTCTCTAAAGTTCATTAAGCTGCTTTTTTAGCCTGTTCTGTCTTCAAAGCCAGTCCTCTCTTTTGTAAAAACACTTAAAATAATGAAATGTAAGAACCAATCAATGCGAACTAGAGTAGAATGCAATCTGACACCTAGTATATTTACTGGCTAGGGACCAGACTAATGCTTTATATTCACATCCGCTTGCAAACCATGTAAATAGAAGCAGGTGAAGCATGCAGATGATACCCAGACCTGCTACTTATTTTAGTAAAAAAACACAATTCAAGCATCATGCTGCCTTCCAGTTAAACCAGATATTTATTTAATCATACATTCTACTAAACATTTTGGTTTATATTTAAGATTTTATTTTGTATGTCAAATTTAATGAGTGTATGGCATGATCAAATATAACGATTTCAATTTAATTATAATAATTGACTTAATTAAAATTACAACAAAAGTAACAAACGTAAGTTCCCTGATGATCAAGCCAGAGGCGAGTGTGGCAAGGAAAAACTCAATGAGGGAAGAGTAAGAAAAAACCTTGAAAGGAACCAGACTCAAGAGGGAAGCCTATCCTCCTCTGGGTGATACCCCATTTTATTGCAATGACAACATATTGTTGTTATCAAATGTAATGTAAACTGTAGTCCTGGGTGAGTGAAGTAAAGTTAATCCATGCCATCCTCTAGACTCTTTCAGGGGTACGAAACTGGCCAATTCTGTCTCAATGGTGGCCTTTTCATTGAAGACCTAAAGATACCTTGGGATGGGTATGGAAATGAAAGCAAGTGGAGAAAAATTAGCATAGCTGCTGTTTATAATGTTATTATCAGACACTGATGACTCTGAAGTTACTTTGATCAGATGTACTTAGAGACACATCTGACTTTGATCAGATGTACTTAGTGCCTCTAAACCTTGAACACTGTCAAGAAGCCCATTCCAAGGTCTTCCCTGGGCCTCCTCCCAGCAGGACATGCCAGGAATACCTCTCCTGGGAGGCGTCCAGAAGATGGCATTCTCTCAATGTGATGGAGCAGCGGCTCTACTCTGAGCTACTCTCAGGTGACCAAGCTCTTCATCCTATCTTTATGGGAGCACCCTGTGCAGGAAATCAAATTTTGGCTACCTGTATCCATGATCTTATCTTTTTGGTCATGACCCAAAACTCGTGACCATTGGTAAGAATAGAAACGTAGACTAAACGGTAATTTGATAGCTTTCCTTACAGCTCAGCTGCTTCTTCTCCACAACTGATTGGTACATCGACCGCATTACTGCAGACGATGCACCAATCCTTCTGTCAATCTTTCATTCCATTCTTCCCTCACTCGTGAGAAAGATACGTAAACTCCTCCACTCGAGGCAAAATCAAACAAGCAACCCGAAAAAGGCAAGCCATCCTTTTCAGACTGAAAACCATAGTCTCGTATTTGGAGGTGCTGATTCTCATCCCAGCCTCTTCAAACTCAGCTGCAAACCACCCCAGTGCACACTGAAGGTCTTGGCTTGATGTACACAACAGGACATGCTGAGATGAGAGCGGAGATGAAATCATGTGCTCTCCACACCTGACTTCTGTCCATGTACTGTAGATAATGAACAAGGTCAGTGATAAAGGGCAGTCCTGACAGAGTCCAACATACACCGGAAACATGTCAGACTTATTGAGGGGAAAGCGAACCAAGCTCTTACTCTGGTCATAAAGGCACCGGATAGCCCTTAGTAAAGGGCCCCAGACCCGATAGTCACAGACCAGCCCCCACAAGACACCAGAGGAACACAGTTTAAAGCCTTCTCTAAATCCTCAAAACACATGTAGATCGCTTAGGCAAACTCCTATGGGCCCTCCAGCAAGTGTCTAAAGTTGGTTCAGTGTTCCACAACCACTTTGTTTCTCCTGAATCCGAGATTCGACTATCAGACGAATTCTTCTCTCTAGTACCCTGGCATGAACTTTCCCGGGAGTGGGATTCCCTGTAGATTGAACACGCCCTCTGGTTCTCCTACTTAAAAACTGGGACTGCTACCTCATTCTGCCAGTCCAGGGGCGCTGTTTCCAGCTGCCAGACAATGCTACCCCTGGCGCCTTGCCACTAAGGAGCTACTTGACTCAGTTACTTCAGCTTGGGTAGTGGACGAGTCCACATCTGAGCCCCTGGCTCTGTTTCCACAAGTGTTGGTGGTGTTGTTGATGTTATTATGAGGGTATTCCTTCCCTCAACAACATCCCCGGTCAAAGGCAGATTCCCACCTACACTGTAAACAGTGTTAGGAAGGCACTTTATTCCTCTACAGTTCTTTGTCTGACTGTTTGCCAGAATCTTTTTGAGAACGACCAATAGTCATTCTCTATGGTCTTACTGCACCAGGCTCAACAGCACTCTTTCATTAGCTTGATGCCATCCCTTACTTCTGGACACAATGAGTGTCCACAATGGAGGTAGAGAACTTGGTCTTCTTACACTCAATATCCCCAGCCTCCTTCAGTTAGAGTTGTTTGAACTATTAGTCATTGAATCTTTTATGTCTTGTCAATTTTGATAATTCATCCGGTTTTGAGGACAGTGGAAACTAATCCCATGTTTTCTAATGATGAAATATGTACACTGAGAAAAGCAGAGGTCCTAAAACTGATCCTTGAGGGATTGCTTATTTTACTGGCTTTACACTGGATAATTCTTCATTTAAATCAGTACAATGGTAGCAATTAGACAGATAAAGCTGTCAAAATCTGTGCTAAGATGCAGTAAAACCAACATTTACGGGGTCCTAACAAACCTAAAATATATTATTAGATAGATTTGTTATGAATCATCTTCTATACCTAATTATTTCTTAATTCAGTTCCCAGCTCTCTAAAGGGCGAAAAACAGAAGGTGTAAACTCTGGACAGTTCATTACAGTGCCACTCACTCCTATGGACAATTTAGGATCAACATCTTCTTCTTCTCCTTTCGGCTGCTCCCGTTAGGGGTCGCCACAGCGGATCATTCTTCTCCACCCTACCCTGT